>BGZK01001258.1:0-180690 GCA_005406025.1 Eumeta japonica
GGAGGAGAAGAAGGAACGGTCGTAAACCTCTGCATTACATCACTTTCAGGCAATTCAAAGCTGTAGTTTCGTGCCTCACACTGTATCTAAAGATATATCTACTTATTACGTGCCCGCGGCCCCTACCCCGCGCACCAATAGCAATGATATCACTTTCCCATATGTGAAAAGGGCCTTTCGCACTTGACTTTAATTTATTTGTTTTAAACAATAAAACGGAAAACGTCACATATATCTGTATATATAAGTCAACTATATATATATTTATATATATCAACGCACAGCCCAAACTATTAGGTCTAAAAGACTTTTATATTATCTACTTTAAAATTTAGAAAAAAATCGATACCCTCATAATAAACTCTTTTATTTAGTATGTCAAAGGATAGGTATCCTTTTCAAAACTTTTTTTCAATTTTGTTAATTACGTTTCAAAAGTGATTCTTACATTTAAAACTTATTTATATATTTACAGGTTCGTGTTACTATCACAGAGATACAAATGTGTACTAAATGTCAACTTAATCGGTCTAATTGACTTGGGTCAAATTGGCTGTAACAGACGGACAGACAGACACATAAGTGATCCTATAAATTTTTTTTCATTTTGAAGTACAGAACCCTAAAAATACTCAGATTAGCTTGAAATTCGATATTGTTGATTTTTGACGGTTTATGACGATATTTTAGTTTTAACTTTCACCTCTGAAGGACAAAAGCTGTAGCAAAGCTTATGTTACATAATAAAATATCTAGTATGATTTACTCAATTCGGTTTAAAAAATCTGATTCGCTCTTGAAAGTTAATTTTAACGTTCTACAATATAATGAAACACATAACTTTGTTTATAAATTACAACCTCCAAATGATAGGCAATAGCAAAACTTCTACAGGAAATGTTAAAAATCTGCTCAAAATCGCTTTAATTTTTGCATAGCTGCTCTTATAAGTCACGATAAATTCTGCTTCCTTCGAAACGCAATTCCGAACGTGATACATAGGGTTCCTTGCTTTCTTACCTTTTTATTATTCATGTCGATGGTAACGATATGATTCTGTTCTGAAATACTCATTCACTTAACCATTGTTCTATAAATATACTGAACCCATGAAAAACGATATCATAAAATGGAATACTCGTCAAATGCGGCAATAGATCCGAGAGAGGATTGCTTTTTATTCGACTGCGCGACGTAAAGGAGGGTAATGTGTTTATCGGTCTGTACAGGATATATTTTACTATGCATATTTTCGCAAATATTCATAATCCCCTCCCCATATAAAAAAAATTGGCATAGAAACCATAGTCATTGAAGTAGCCATTTCTGAGAAAAATAGCTTAGAACATCTAAGTCAAAATGTCGTACTGACAACCATAGATCAGCTGAACGCGTAGGTACTGCGTCGCAGCACGTCGCACATCCAGCCAGCCACCCGATCGCACTTCAACCGAGCTTGTAGTCTGACCAAGCATTTATAAGAGTTGTGTCTATGTTATTTATTAAGTATATTTAAAATGATGTATTTTGGTTATAGTTACTTCAGTACAGTTGTTCTAAAAAAGAAGGAGATTATGACTAATTGCGAAAAAATGCATGATAAAATTCACGTGCATATGTATGTATGTTCTCCCTTTGCGACACTCTAGAGACCAAACACGTTCGCCGATTTTGATAATTCTTATGTCAATCGATTTGTATTAATCTTGTGAGTGTCACTAAGGACAGTAAACAAAATTTAACATGGCGACAACCGGACGCCATAAAGGGAAAAAGATAAAAATGAAAATCGACGAAATGTGACAAGTCGGATATCAATGATTAGGTTTTTGGAAACCGTCTTAAGGTTATTTAATCATTTTTCGTTTTGAATGACCATTTAGAATCTATAACAATTAAAAATTAGTTAACAACCTTATTTTCATTTAAATTTTCAAAACTTATAATAAAGGCTGTGATAAAGTTCTTATATAATAATATTATAGATCATATTAATGTCAAAAATAATTGTTATAGTATGTATAATAGAATAGAATACTTAAAATCTAATCAAATCCAGAATTTTACTGCTTTCAAAGATAATTTTCACGATCGTAACCCAAAGTGTTATTTAAACACAGTGAAATAATAATAACCAAATGATGAATAAATAAGTAACAAAAAATAGTTACAATATTAATAATCAATTCATAAAAATATATCGATAAAAGAGATTTATCACGATTATTACAATGAGTAACGTTGAAACCGCTAATGAAAAAAACGTTCCTAGAGTATTGTAAAAGCCGATCTAAAAGATAATAATTAAATTAAAAAATTAAAAAAACGACTACGTAAAAGTAAACTGAAAAGACGGAAACAAGATGTAAAAAATCATCTAAATAAATGTGATAAATATGTGCAGTCTGTGGTCGCGTTAATGCCATTGTACTGTGGGCGCCGACAGAAACCCTGTGATTTTAGCACTAAATAATAGAACTACAATTAATAAGGTATTCAAAGACGTTGCTTATTAAATTCTAAAATGCAATCATATGTGTTTAGACTGCATTATACAGTAAATAACTATGAATCCAAAAAAAATTGCACGTCTAGTAGCCTACAGTACAGCGTACGAAACTTTGCCGCTGTGAAGTTCGTCACGAAAGCGTTGGCATGAATGAATGCGTCGGCAAACAGAAATGCGGCAGAGAAGAAAGAAGAACCGGGGAGAGTAATACCTGCGCAGTATATCATTCATAGCGAATTCAGAGCGGTAAAGTTACATGCGTTGTACAGTTCACAAGAGAAGCTCAGAAAAGAAAGTTAAGGAAATTCATAATCAGATTTCATGTTCATAAACGTCTTATAATAAATGCATTCATCTTTTAAGTATATATAATGGAAGACATTCTATGTCCAAGGGAGAGGAGCCGCAGGCAATTACTCGTCTAATTTATAATGTTATCATGGTTTCATTTTAAAGACTGCCTAAGACTTAGGCAGAAATACAACACATTTGTACCTAATATTACATACTGATTTTTGTGTACCCCATTTCAAACCATTATTTCTAACTGTTATTTCTATTTAGTGTTTATGAATTATTTTAAGAGTTTTTTTTTAATTAACTTCTTAACACTTTTTCTTTAAAGTTCCTACAAACTTCCAGACTTTTTTTAATTTTAGGAGTTAAATTTTTGTTTCAGGAATTGAAAGTGGTTTCAGACATCTAACTTCAATTTTTGTTTTCAAACACTTTATTTTATATAAATATTATGTTTGTATTGTATAGCTTCAGCGGTTTGGCTTTAGTAATTGCGAAATTTCTTCGTGTTTCTAAATATCATTTCACCTCCTTAGGAACTAAATTTCTGTTTACGTTTAGCTACCTACCTATCGACGTATTAGTGCATCAATTTGTACTGTGTGAATTTGAAATCAGTAGTTTTTTAGTTATCCAGATCATTTCGTGAAGCCAGATTTTTTGTTTTTATATCCAATTACAGGGTCACACTTACTAAGTATGTAATTTATTTAAACAGACGTCCCGTAAAATACTAATATTATTTCACTAATCTATTGGCTTAATATAAAAAAAAATTGTTAGTTACATAACTAGGCTAATTACAAAAACTGCAATATCTTTACAATTTTGTATCGCCAGTTGATTTTTGCGCGCACCGTAGATAACCTCAAAGTTTCGAGATTGTATTGATAAGATATGCGCATGCGCGTTGCGCGAACGCTCCGTCCGCCGTCATTCGCGCCGCCGACGTCAACGACACGGGCGCCGCTGCGAGTCCACGTCTTTTGCCGAAAGGCCGGTCTCCTTTAGTTTCGGTTTTGCTCGCTGACGGCGTGTATGCTCCGCGCGCCCTACATTTGACATTTGAAACTCGTAAAATTATTAGTGTATTAACCGTTAAATTTATTAAAGAAAATGTTAATTTCTCTTGCCATAATTACCGTTCTGCTTAACGCCGTGAACTCCTGGGGTATGTATTCATTTAAATTTATGTTCGAATTTGAATTACTTAAGCACGTGCGTTATTTTTATAAATTATATAACAGTTTTTTTACGTACAATCGACGCAAGTTATGGGTTGCGTATGTGAGATAATTTAATTGTGATTTTATCTGTGTATTTTGTTTGTTTTGTTTATGTAATATTTTGGTCGATAAGGCGCGTTTTCGGTTGGCGCCACGACACCATTGCCCGGACACCGAGAGTCACGTAGGCCACCGAGTGCGGCGAATATAAGTCGAACGAATTCAGGAGACACCAGGGACGCGTATTTTCTATGCATTTTCGGCACGTATCAATATTTTTGCGTTATTAGGTTTACCTTCCTGAAACTTAGATTCACGTAAAAATATTGTGGTGCTATATTGTCAATGAAAAAAGATTTGTATAGTAAAATTTTTGAAATAGAATTAACTGTAAGATTCAATAATCCAATAAAGCTTAATGAGTTATTTCATTATTGAAAATAAGAAGAAATGGTGAAGCAATGTACACCTACTACTTAATAATATTATTATTTACCTGAAACTAGGTTCTTAGCGTTTGTACAGTAAGTAGATTAGTAGACGCAAATAGGTCTATATTTCTTCAATAATCATATTTTCTGAAATTAATCTTGATCTTTAAAAAAATGTTTCCCTTTTTTATATAGATCAAGATATTTAATTTCTAAAATTTGTTGTAAAAAAAGTTTCTCTTTTTTTATTACGAGAAATTATAAAAATTATATAACATGCATATAAATTTGGCATTATACACAAAAAAAAGCAGAAGAAAAAAGTAAATTTAATTTACGTTTCTAAATGTACAAAACATTTTAGTATTCACTGTGAGTATGGCATATATATTATGTATGTATGTGTATTAGTATATGCTGTAGGTACCTATATAAAATATTTATAACATGATATACCCATGCTTAATATTTATTTTTCAAGAATAATTAGGTCCGTGAGGTAAATATCCTATTTAATACCATAAAGTAATTCCGCTAATGTGTTACATAATTATGTGTGATGTGTTTCCCTAGATGACAATCCGCGTTCTTTATGTTTTCAACAAAACAATCTAATATTTATTTAATTGCTGCATTGTATCAATGCTCATCCTAATTCCTTGATGGAAAATCCCATTAAATATATCCACAGCACTGGAAAAAATGTTACTGATAGTTTAATTTTCATCTGCGTATTAATTAACATCCGATAGGTGTTGTAGACTAGTTTGCCATCACGATTCCTACTTGATTTTCTAAATTATTTCTGTATTTTACGTTTTTCATGAACAATTGTATAATTCATGAAATAGATAAATGAACAGGAATACAAATCGTACAGTTGATACAAGTTGGTCCCAGTCTAATGATTGTGTTTTAAATACTCGCTTTAAAATACGGGTACATTTGAATTTATTCAACGAGACATGTTCCAAGAAACAGTTGAACTGATACCGATGTTACGATTTCGAATGTAAATTATTTAGTACGTTTTTACGGCTAATCCATTAAACCGATTATGATGAAAATTTATATAGAGGTTGATTCGTGTCCAAGAATGAATCTGGGGACGTCTTTGTTCACTGAAAAAAATATTTTAGAATGGCGTTTAGCTACAAAATTGTTTTTAGGTTGGATTATAAGAAAAAAATTAGTTATAAAGAGTTACAACGCTATGTTTAGCAAGGCGTCGTTGATTTGGTTACAGCACTAAAAGTATTTGAAGGCATATATCATATAAAAACCGAGATAGGTATCAATAGCAGTTCGTCCATTCTAGTTATGTCTATGCACACGAGCAAAGCTATAGGCGGAAAAGCAACCCACCAAAATTTTTGGAAAATACCAAACAGCCGACGATGCTGTGAAGGCACGTAGTAGATGTTTGATTTTAACATTCCGCAATTTTATTATAGATACCTATTTAAAAATGTATAAAAAAATTAAATAGATTTTTTTCAATTTCCTTTTTAACGTTCACGCCAATAGAATACTGTAATTTTCATATTAAGTACTCAAAACTTACAAACTCGTATCAACCGATGTACAACCTTCAACTAATCGTATTCTGGTATCATATTTTCGAATTGAATAATTTTTAATGTCGTTCTGGTGGCTCGCATAACCGTTTGCCCCTTTAAAAACCTATAAAAAACCTTTGCCTATTATAATTTATTTATCTACTCCTATATTAGTAAATGTACGTACGGAAATATCCATTTTTGAAGTTATTAAAAATAGAGTAGTTTTGAATAACATAAAAATTAATAGTAGCGGAATAAATACACTACTATTTTTAATAATTTTGATATTTTTTTTTGCACGCATATTTTTGCAAGAGCGAGACTGCGCATTAGCAGAAGACAGTCGTAAGCGCTTGTGTTTTAATTAGTCGAATTAATGATCCACTCATTTATATATTTAGTTTGAATTAAAAGTTCCCCCTTGACAATTATTCGTGCCTCGTTAAAATATTACAAAATTCAAGGTTAAGGTTAATTTTAATTAGCGCGTCGCGTAAACCGTATCGAGTCCGCTCGCATTCTCGTCTGTGACGTTTCATGGATACCAGTCACGGACACTTGTATTTGCTTATTTTCTCTTTCATGTGTATCTTTTCATCGAACATTCTACGTTTCGTATCAGAAGGATTCGCACACTGTTAGCAATATAATACGTCTCCTTCGAATGACCCTCCGGCGGTCTCAGAGTTCACCATACTTAACGATAATTTATGCTAAGTCAGCGCATTAACTATGAAAACGTTTAATGGCCCGGGCCCGACCGGCGATGACTCGCATTTCCTATGTAATCTCAAATATTCGTAATCTTATCTACGTAAATTAAAAAAAAAAATCGGTAACTGGTCTCGCGTACGTGGCGCGTATTGTACAAATACCACTGAAAATATCTAGATGAAACTTTTGAATGATCGTTGGAACATTGAACGAATTACTCATTTTTTTTACATTGATCGGCTATTGCTAACAGCAAATGTTCCAAGCGAGGCCCGAGATCGTCCCCGGGACGACGACCAGAATAGAAAATAGATCACCAGAAACGACATCGGATTTTGAATTGAAATCGCGAGCAAGATCGAAATCATAATTAGAATTGACAGCGCGGTCAAGTACTGCACTATAATAAGACCACTATGAGATATGTAGGCATTATGTAATGGTATATTCATGTGGCCAAAGTTACAATTGAATACTTGTGTCGAAAATATTTGCACGTTTAAGATTTTTTTTTCTTCGGAACAATGCCAAGCTTTTTTTTTACCTAGAACGCCTAGCAATCTAAATCTGTTTAATTTCTAATTCTTTCTATGTTCAAATTTGAATACACAAATAAAGTTGCATTAGTCTTTATCCACCTGGTTCGCTGGGCGCAAATTAAAATTGAGCAATGACTTTGTTATGACTCAAAATTATGTCCGCGGGTTCATTCGCGTGCGCATAAAATAAGTTCCTTCATCTTCCACATTGACTGATCTCGCTATCGACTCTGCTCTCGATCGCTGTCCTTTTCTTGAGATCAGTTGTGATTCCACTGTCGGGTCTAATCTCAGTTACACTCTTCAATTCCAATATCAGTCCTGATACTGGTCTCGGTTCTTCCTTGGGCATTGATGTTAGTAATGGCAAATTAGCGTATATATTAATACCTTTTTTTTTTTCATAAAACCTATGTCGTATTCGAAGACATGATCTCCTTCAATGCAAAATTTGATTACGATCCATCTAGCCTTGCCTGCCATGATGAACAAATGTTAAATGTTTTACATTTACAATATTATAGATAGCCTAAAACCATCTTCAAACAATTCCGCGTTGAATGATCAAAATCCTATGCCGGTACGTTTAATAATTATATGTAATTTATAAGTCAAGCATTTATACGTCAGTACGGGCGAACTCATTAGCTCGCGATGCACTTAATGCAAGCTTGTTAAATCGAAAAAAGGTCACGAATCGAACTAGCTAAAGTATTTACACAGTTCAGCAATATTGGACACGTACTGTCATTGCTTCAGAAACAGTTTGATGAAACGTGACGTATTTCTTCAGAAAAACATCGGCTTTTTAGTAATCGCATCGATTGTATTCTCATTTAAATTATCGATTCGGTATTGTCGGGCCAATGTCAAAGATCACGCCGCAAACTGGGGCATGGCCGGTGTTCACTCGATATTTATTTAATTTACAGGCGAATACATGTTATTGTGTACAGTTTTGTTCTTACAGCTGTTATCTTTATTAAACTTTATTTATGCCTTCTTTGAGCCAGCTTGTTATTGTAGAGTATGCCGCATCTTAAATACTTCATATTCGTTTTTTTTTATCATAAAACAGAACTGCTTAATTGGGAATTACTAATTATAATTCGAAACTATATTACGATTTATTTTCAATAATAGTTGAATATTCCTAAGCTTAGCGTTGTCTACATATGTACACAAAAAACTCTAAAATTCGTATAATTGCTCAAACTAATTTTTAGACCTTTCCAGCGTCCTTCAGTTATAACGCAATTTACTCCCAACAATAACTAAACGATTTAGCATGAAAGCTGCACATAATTTTAAAGCGTCATCTATTAAAAATTGTTTTTAACTACTTTCAAAACCAGGTATGGGCAACCTTTGACATGTTGTGAGCTAAACTTTAGTGTGCAAATACGTTCGCCGGCCATGTTTAAAAAAGTAGTGCATTTTAAAGTAGTGTTCATAATTTCTAGCGATCAGACATGAGATTTTTCAAAATGTCTCGCAGGACGGATCAAATCTTACAGCGGGCCGGTGTGATTGCCTGCATATGTTCTAAACCTTCCGATTGTGGGTCGAACGCAACCTGTAGTTTATGTTTGTCTAGAGCTTCAGGCTAGGTCCGCTGCATTCGAATAGTGCAATTCGAATAGTAGAAAAGTGCATAATTCACACATAGTCTACACTGATTTTTATAATAGATTATAAATGTACAAATCATTATATACGAATAATTTCATTTCTCTGTTAAGAATATGTGTTATTATTTCAACTTTGTTACGTATATTTAAATAAAAATATCTCATTGAACGGAATAGCAAAGATACAGCTGACGTTTCAATACGAAAAATAAAAGCGTGATAAAACTGTGCGTAACGATGACGCAAAATAAAACATTATTGTTGCAATAAATGTTGAAATATGCTTTTAAAAAATATATGACTTGTCGGCGTATTTAAATATCTACAGAAAGATCGAGGATTATGCTAGACTATAGATTAGGAAATGCTGCATTTCTTGCATTTGTTGTCGCAGCACGGCTACTTATACGTAATATTTGACAGAAATATTATAATATATCCAAGTATTTTGTTGAAATATATTAACATATATAAATGCTCTGTTTCCGCTTAGAACGCGTTGAACTCTATTGTAAGGATAGCGAGTTTTAAGAAAAGTATCATAATTTGTTTATTATGATTTCCCGGATTATAAATAGCGTATAACGGATTTGGTTCGGTTTTTAATTGGTATATTTAATATCTAAGTGGACTGTGTGTATCTTCGCGAGGAAAGGCCAACACTGCGACGAATTTGTAAATGGCAACTTAGGGGCCATCCATAAATTACGTCACATAAATTATAAGGTTTTTGTCCCCCTTGTCTCAGGTGGTCACACGTAAATCAAAACAGCAGTTTTCACAATTTTTTTTTGTTCAAAATACTTTAAATATTGGAGACGACAAAAGACAAACCTTTTTTCGTTTTCGTATTCGGATTTGACGTCACAAAGCTTTTGACCTGCTCCTTGTCGCCGCATTGTCACATTTCGTGGACCATCCCCAAAGTGTGTAATTGTCCTGTATACAAAGTATGGGATATTAAACCAGATTTATGCATTTTTTTTATAATGTATTTATCATATGTAATACTTTTTTCGTAGTAATCCATTTTTTACTTTTTTTAAGACAGTTAATTATATTTTTTATAGCATTTAAAAGGGCATACGAGCATGTAAGTCAGTAGAGAGTAAGTACTCACAGCCGCCCGTAGACACTCACAACACCAGACGAATCACTAGTATGTTGCCTGGCCTTTTAAGAAGGAATCGGATATCTGATGAAGGGAGAACGGGCCGCGAAAACTTTCACTCACTGGACGGAATAAAACATCTGAAGCAGCACTTCACGTTAGTACTCTGTGAGGGTCTGGTATCTTACCGGGTGAAATGGTCCATTTTTTTACTCCAGGCAAGTTGGCCACAACATGCCTCTACCACACATAATATCTAAAACAATTTTTTTTTTTTCTACCATACCTAAAACAATTTTTACATCGATTTTACAACGCTTTTACTGTTTGTTATATTGCAAATCTCATGAAACGCACTAATGTTTTTTTTATTGCAATGTTAACTTCAAATAACATGTGACATTCGAATGCGATTTTCAAAGCCCGAGTTCTAGAAGTGGTATAGGTATATTGCAAAGAAAAGAAGATGATATACGTACCAATTCAGTATTAAGAATTCCACAATCTTTAGAAAGAAATATATATATATATATATATATTAGACATTATTATGATGTTGCGTAAATTTCAAAACGGAATATTTGCGGAATCAAAAATATAAGTAAAATGAGCAGAAGGGGAAAAATGGTTCAGAGCGTTGCTTTCATACTAGAAAGTACGAGATTCGAATCCTGACTACAGTACAACGCACAAAACTCTGCTTCTGTGAAGTTAGTCACGAAAGCGTCGCAATGGCGTAAAATTGGTATGCGGGGAAAAGAAGGAAGGGTCGGAGAGCACTATACCTGTACATTACATCATTCGCCGGCAAAGTTTCGTGAATTGTACTGTACATGCGAATCGACCGTTAAATTAAAAACATAAGTCAAAAAATTAAATCACTCACTTCGTGCCACGAAGAACATTAAGCCGTGGTCCATTACGTTGTCACCGCATTGGTGACGACGGTCGTTGAGCACGCGCCAATCGGCGTGGAGGATTTAAATCTTAAATAAATATATGCGGGCGCGTATGTCTCAACATTTAGGCGACTAAAACTTTTCACATAAATAAATGCTCATCGCATTAATTACATTCAGCCTAAATTGTAACATTAATTTTACTATGAGAACATACTCATAAATGGGCATGCACAAATGGAGAAAAATATCGTAAGATGAAATCCGAGATCTTCAATTTCAGATTTTACTGTCGGCGAACTATCGAAAAGATATCGAATTCAGACATTAGTCTGTCAAAGTTGACATTCCATACGCAACGTTCATGCCCCTCCGTGAGCGTTAGTATCTGTTCTTCACGTGAACGCATCGATCACGGATGACCGGCAAAAGTCGAGATAACAGTCGAGCGGGTCAAGGCATTCCGTAATGACAGTCGAGTCGTCTGTACCCGGTCCGTCGACGCGGCGAATCGAAACGGGGAGATGAGGCGAACACGGTAAACGACTTCAGCGGGTGAGAAATCTTTTGTTTACCCGAACTTACGGCGAAGCTAAGGAAGGGTAATGATTTTGATACTGTATGCACGTATGTGTGTATTGATTTTGTGCTTTGATGTTGCTTCTAGTGAACCAATTATGACTATCGAGTGTCTATCGATTTGTCTTTATTGTACGATAATTCGATCATTATTGGTTTTATTTTATAATGTGGCTTCTGAAAATAAAAAAATAGCTATTTAAGTATGAAGATTTGTGTTCAGCTTTTTATACACAAAAAGTATTTAATTTAAATATGTAATAGTGCGCTGAGCTCTAAATGCATTAAAACTTTCAAAATACAAATAATTTTAGTGATTAAATATATTTAATGTTCATTTACTGTCGCGGGATAAATTAGCGCAAATATCAGTTCGAGGTAGTGCTGAAATAACTTGCTGTCCACATAATATACTTCACGTTCAGTGTACAGAATGAATACGGTAATGTCTATCTATAACATAAATTTAATATTAATCTTGTCCTTAAGGTCACTAGTATTCCTATATATTACTCGGATAGTTGTGTATGGGCTAGAAAAATAAAGCTAAAAATAAAAATAATGATTAGTCTCCCGTCGTTCCACACGCGAATTCCATTACATTATTCCATTTCCATTATGTTTCCAGGACATTATTCTGAAGTTGATATAACTTATCAGAGTGCGTATTATTTTATCCTCGAACGAATTTACCGCTAAAACACGCTTCTGCTAACAGCGAAACCGCAACGTACTCTTGAAACGGCCGCTGTGTAATTATATTATTCGCTGCAATAAAAAGAAAAAAAATTCATACCGAATATCGAAGCGGACCGAGCGTGACGCGCGGACATCGGGGCCGAGGTCTAGACTCCGTATGCGATTGTTTGGACTGATGATATAACGTCTGCACGATGCTTAAAATCAGGGCCGCCTTATTGTAGGCTATGCGGGAGCCCTTGAACAAAGAATTGGTACCTTTTGCATACAGAGCCGGGACACTTGAGCATACACAATCGGCACCTTTGCGCATACAGCGCTGGGGTCATTGAGTACACAGAATTGGGGCCCTTGAGCATATGCTGTTTCGGAAGTTTTAGAAAGCCAAAAAAGAGATAAAATAATTCAGATAGTTATTTTAAGTACAAATTAAACGACGGTGAATATATGTGGAGCCCCTGTTATGTACCATACAAAATATTATACATAATCCTATGTATCCACCCATATTGTAAAGACTCTCTGTTATCTACACGTGCCGAATTTTGTAATGAATTTTTATCTGTCTGTGAACTTACCGCCCAAGGCGCCGACACTTGACCTAAAAGGTAAGACCCGTAATGTTAATATAAGGTCATGATCCCCAAAGCTGTATAGATAATTCATTATCTAAAAGGGATGCCGACTCTCGAGAGCACCAAACAGATACTTCTGTTCAAGGGACTAAAACAAAGTAATAAATTAAACTTATAGATAATTTTGGGATCGATAAACGCAAACCGCCGATTGCGATTTCTTTGTTCACCATTTGTTATATAAGCAGAGGCACCTCCTCATTCCCATAGAGTCCACGCATAACCGTACTACAGGCAACATCTATCCTTAATATTAATCATTAAATTTATAACGTTTAATTGTAATACTGAATTTAAATAAAAGTAATTCTTTGAAATAAAAGGGATTTTATTAAAGACTCGTCGATCACCTAACTCTGGTTACGAAAACGAATATATAAAGAGAATATAATAAAGAAATAAAGAGAACATAACACCCCTATCAGGCTCTCCGCAACTGTGTGTATTTTATTAGTTATAATACACAGATGACGTTCGCGTTTCCAGTGACAGAGCGAAAACATATGGGATTAAATTGTCCATAGATTGTCTCCAGTTGTCTGTAGATCACCGTCTGACTGACTGACGTCTGAGTCACACGGTTCAGAATTCTATACATATTATGTATTGTGATCCTCATACACTTTTAATTTAGATGACAACAATCTAATAGAAGTCCACTTTCAGATATGAATCCATGGCTCCGGGTTCGATTCTCGATCTGGTAACACGTTTTAAATTATTTTTTGTGCGTCTTTGCCCAGATCTAGGCGTCCAGTGATACGTAGCTGCATTGAAGCTTACAGCAGATTTTCTTTTTTGACAATTCACTGTAAACTTCTAATAAGGTAATAATGTATCTAGACGCTAAATATAAAAAAAAGGAAATAACTCGAGTCGTGTATATTGAAGATAGCTCGCGGAATTATCAGCGCAATTTTGGTACTGCGATAAGAAAAATAATGTAATATGATTTTGCAGTGAATTTAAGTACAAAAGGTATTAGGGAAAGATTTTTAGTTATTAAAAATTCCATTGAATATTATAAGATACCTATAATAGAATTGCAATTTGCTTAAACGACCTTCAGCTTGTGACCTTTGATACCTCCTGTAGTGTATATGCTTGTCAAAAGAAAGTTGTCCGATTGTTTATAAACGGTTGTGAACAGTTGCTTTAGCGTTATTCACATTGACATTAGAACAGCTGCAGCACCGGGATAAGTGCACAATAAAGCAATGAACATATTGTGCACTCGCTTTTAAACCAATGTATTTTTGAATAGTCTAAAAATACATCGTTTACGCAATAAGTAATATAAATATTTTTTCTCGACCATTGAAACAAAGGAACAATGAGACAATTCAAGTATATATATATATATATATATATATATATATATATATATATACTTACTTAATGACAATCACTTTAAAGCTTTCATGTCACATAATGAAATTTCGATACGTTTAGAGTTATAAAGACTAATTACTATTTGGATTCGAATACCCTTTTGAAGTTATACTCCTTTTGGTCCGTTATGAAAAAATGATGAGTGTGAACTTTTATCGGGGTGACACGAAAACTACAATATGAAGCTGCTGGCACGCGGTTTAGTGAGCAACTTCGACCGTTAATAACTAATGCGTCAAATGTTCAGGCTGGAGGAGTTGCCATTTACCAAAATATGGACAACATTACCAATATCATTACCCGAATATTGATATGACTGTAAAACAGGCGCAATTAGCAAGTTCAACAGTGACATCTGTCGGTAAGTTTTGTGTACCAGAATACAAAATGGAAGATGGCAACAAAATAACGTTAACATATTCCAATTTTTTTCTTAATAATTGTTATAGTTTCAAATAAAAAGATGAAATTGATATTACACTTTGTATAAGAAAATAAATTTTAATTTATTAAATATTCAAATTTGAATTAAATTTTATCGACCTTATTGACTACCCCACTCCAGTCTTTTTGTTAGTTTTTTTCTAATGAATTATTTGCATGCAATTAAAAACAATTTTTTAATTAAACCAAAGAAGTATTACTTTTTTTACTGTCCCGTGTAGAAAAGGACACCATTCAGCCGATACGTTACACTGTCAGTTACAGACCATCAATAGAATTGATTCGAGGCGTAAAGAGTAAAAGGCATTATTTTAGTTGAGATAAACGAAAAAAAAAATATTATCGAGTGAGTCATCAAATAAAATTATATGTCATAGGTCATAAACACTACAAAATGTAATTGCTACAAGTGGAATAAAATGCAAGCTGCATTAATAAAAAAAAATATCGATAGTAACTATTTTAGCTTGATCGATCTCTGATAGTATAATATAATTTACCTAACTATTTACCTACCTACCCTTTATAGTTATAAGAAGCTGGCGACAAAATCAAAGTCCTCATAGATCAGTAACAAAATTTGATAATTTTCAACATAACATAAGAACTATGAAAATTATCAATATTCTTTTTCATTATAGACCAATATTATATACATGTAATTATTTCTGTAAAATTTCCTATACAAGACTAACGAGAGTCCGTCCGTGCTTTATAATCACAAAATATAAATTATGAGACACGTTTGTCGTCGTTGTAACTCACATGTGCTATATAAAAACGCATGCTTTACAGAGGGCATTTCGATAAAGAATCCAGATGCCACTCGGAGTCCTTTAATTGACGTGATCACAGAAAACAACACGAATGAAAAAAATTGTCGTGAACGTCACGAGTCACGGTCTGATTGTGTTCGTTATTACGTGCACCTAATTTGTTATAACTCTCGAATGACAAACTGTAAGAATTTTTCTGCCAGAAAGCCTTTCCGAAGCCCGCCGGAAGGCGTTTTAGACGTACGTTTTATTCTATACCTCGCGCACGATCAGAATTCTGACGTGTCGTACGTCCGGATGCACGTTGATCGGACGTCAGAAATTTTTCTGATCGGCACGTCTGAGGGTGCGCTCTGCATACATGTCGATGATGAGACGATGGTGTGATCATGAAGTACGAGAACTCGCGCACTGTGAAAAAATTTCATCCGTGTGACATCAGTGTCGAGCGAACGTCGTGTAGTATGTAGTACGCGCATGTTCATTATGTACTAGCAGACAAAACGGTAGGCATGCAAGGTTTTATTACGGAGCTTCCAAACTACCCTTGTATATGGTAACGGATATTGTCATAATAAAATTCGACGAGACTTCGCCCGGGAAGAAGTTTGCAAAGAAAAAGTAACAAAAAAAATTGGAATGATTTAAATTATGAAGATAAAAAAATACGAGTGAATGTAAAATATAGGTGTTTAGATGATTTTGTTTTCTTAATCATTCAACGCTTTTTGTTCATCAGATGGCACAATAACGTTAATGAAAGTCAGTCCTCGCCGTGCATTCTGATTTCGTAAGTTTTTATTAAGTTTTTGTAAGAGAATGATGCACAAAAACAATATCGTTGTACAACGGCGCGCGCACGATCGCGATCTACAATCGGACTCGTTGCTGTAGGGCGTCGTGTCAAAAATCTTGCGATATAAAACTTCTTATAGTGTGGGGTCAGCCTTAGTTTTTTAAGTTTTTTTTTAATTATTTAAATATGTATGTATGTGTGTCAAATAATACAGGGTAATAATGCTGACACCAGTATAACTTTTTCTTATATTTTTTTTTAACTATAAATAGCTATTTTTTTATTACTATTTATCGAAAGTTATTTTTATGAAATGAAATTATAACGATTAAATTCTTTTTAATTTATCCATTCCAAACATTATTACTTTGTAATTTTTTTTTCATATTAACAATTAAATAACATGTCTTTTTGGATTTACCAAGACTTGTATTTTATTTACAAAGATGCCCTGTGAGCCAAACTTATTCTTTTGCAGGTTTCAACCATTATATTTTATTGGCATTATTAAAAGTGTTCAAAATAAGGTTGAAAGTAATTATTCATAAATAAAATCGGAAAGTAGATTCTAGTCGGGTAATATGGTTATTTTAGAATGACATGACCGAATATATTCAGTTTAAAACATGTTTTATATGAGAAGAAAAGACATGTTATAAAAGTCTGAGTTTACATTGGAACGTTCTTACTTGTAAGTGTTTAAACCTTGGAGTTTAATGCACTCGTGCATTAAGTTGCGATCATTACAACACTTTTAGTCTGTAAATTATTTACTTTTCCATTTAATACAATAAGGGGTATTATTTATTTTTATTATTTTTTTATTTGGCTAGATGCACATCAAAATTGACTATTTGCACAATATCCGGGCGTAAGGCCTGGTAACGTGGGAGTATTCACTATAATCATACCGCTTCATGATATTTTACAATTTTTGACAAAAAAAAATAATTCGTAACACCTTGTAGGTACAGATAGCAGCGCAGTCGATAAGTATCTTATTTCCTACTTTTTGTTATTATCAGAAAATTAGCTGCTTTGATTTTCAAAGTATTAAAGTAGCTAAATCGGATTATGTTAAAGATAATAATTGTAAAAAAACATTCACATTATAAGTTTGTTTGTTTGTTTTGTTTGATTATGTCAAACAACATCAATCAGTATAAGTTTATAACGTATTTATTTATGTATACAATTTTTTTAATTAATCGTTCGGTACGATCCATATCCTAATTGTATATTGTTATAAAAATGTCATAATGTAATGCAGCCTGGTTATTACATTGGAATATCTGCACAAAGTCAAATCATGTCCAATCGGTTATATATTTCAATCCAAAAAAATCGATGACACATCAATGTACCAGTAGGTGTTAACCGTGAAGCATATTTTCATTTTCAGTCACACCGGACCGTTCGTGCTCCAGTTAACACAGAGTGCTCTTTGTATAACAACAGTTTGACTTTTGAACGGCAATATTGTGTCGCAATTCGATTGTTAATCAACTAACGCGCGTGCGCAGAGCTGTGTGTTGCAAAGCGATCGCACAAATCGCTGAATTGAATTTTTAATACTGACACAGTGGCTACAGTAAGTAGGTCGTTTGATTTGTTTGGAAGAGAATGTAATTAACGAAAATTATACATCTCCTTTTTTTAATATTGGAGAATTTATAAAAATATAAATGGCCGATTTAGGTTCTTGGTTGTTGTACTCATCATGTTAGCTATTAAAAGTTTTATCTATCTCGAAATAAATTCAAATTCAGGTTAAGGTTTCCTATCTTTTTAACCATAATGTAATTTATCATTCATTTTGACATTCTGTCACTGCCAAGATAAATTGCAAAACTCTGGAAAAAAAATGAGCCAAAGAATATTGATAATTTTCGTTTAACTTCCAGGATATGCAATTGTAGCCAATTGTATTCTAGGTATTTCTAATTAACGGCTCGATCGCGCCACCACATCGCTCCCCGTTCTCCCGTCGAAACGTCATCGAGAGCTTCTCGAATGTCGGGCGCGGGCGCGGACAATGCTAGATTAGTTGAAAACGGACGCCCGAAGCGCCTCGTCTCGGCCGCGCGGCGACCGGCGCCGCGGCACGTACGCCATGGCGGGTGATCGATCGCCGCGGGCGTCTCCGAAGTCACCCCATTGATAAAGCCGGCCGACGTCGGCGGGCGCGCGCGCACGGCGGCGATAACACGGACCCCAAAAAAATACCTACTCGATCGCCGAATTTGCGCGTGATGTTATGTCGTCTAATTTTACAGTAGTTTGTTATAACGCTTTCATACGCCCGTTATTGATATTGAATAATTAAAGATGATGAACATTAAGCTAGCGAATTATATATTTTTTTTCTGCTTTTATTAGAAACATTTTTGATGATGGCAAAAGAAATTCTTGAATGCGAACGTTTGAGAAAAATATGGAAACTTAAAACGTGCACCGAATTTTGAAAATTCTTGTCATTTATTTAATTACTCGTCTATTCTTTACAAGGCATTTTTTAATGTATTCATTATGTTAATTCGACCCGAATTATATGTATAACATTAAATATATCCTAACTACACATTACAACTAATAGGTTAGAAAATTTTATATTCATGAAAATTTTGTTTAAACAATATTATCTTTAAGTTGTATGACTTTAAAAACGGCGTAGTGTCGGTTTGTCAAGGTCGAGGGTAAAAAACAAAATTCATCGTAGCCGATGATGCAATTCAATTAATAATCGAAACGCTTTAGCGATCCAATTTCCGCGTCCACCGCGATCTCGCGCAGCCTGTTTGATATCTAAATACGAAGATACTATGTGCATATCCAAAGGTTCATTAAATGTCTGCTCGAGCGAACTTTTGTCTAAGCATTTTACGTGGAAGCCAGTATATTTGTAGTCTATACATGCCTATACCTACTTACGTTACGCTATATTTTTCCTCGATTAATTACAATTAACCGCAAGTAACCGTATATAGTTTATCGCGTCACTCGTTTAAATTAATGTATGAACACATATATGTAAATAAGGATTTCTAAAAATTGTACATATATTTTGATCAAAAAATGAAATTGGACATGACATGTAAGAAAAATTGACAAAAGTTAGGAATCAGATACCTACATCCAAGATTCCGTACTAACGAAAGAAACGAAGCCAAAACTAGGTATACGTCGGAGTTGTTGATATACGGAAGGTGATAGGTACACATTAAAATCCACATGTATTATTGACAACTGAAAATTGTGGATATCTAAAAAACAGTAAAATTTTGTCCACAATAATTTTCATTGTATTTATTTATGGGATTTTTTTTTCTCAGATTCTTAAAAAATACAATTGAAAATTTAGAGGTGAGGAAACAACGACATCAGCCAATCATTTTATGCAACATAGAAATTTCGTTTTGGATTTTTGTACGTAAACGTATATAGCGTATGTATTCTTATAAGATTTGTCTGTAGAATTTCATCAGAATTGATGAAAAATGGCGTAATTATAAGTAATATACAGAAGGAAGGACAGCCATGCAGACAGACATGTACAAAATTAAGTATAAGGGTTTCGTGTTTACCCTCGGCGACGGAACCAATAAAATGTATTTAATATGAAAATTAAATTTACTTGATATAATCTCTAGGAATAGAAACATGTAAAAATCCAGACTCAGGTACACGACGCATTTTGGTAGAAGCACGCCACGATCTTTCGGATCATCAAATTAGCGCATGCGTATTGTGTTATGCGCGTAAGCCGCCATTTAAATAACACCGGGGCGTGTTGTGACTAGATGTCACCGCTGATGGACTATCTGAAGCGAGAGTTTGCTGTTTGTTTATAAATAATTTCATTGGTTATTTACATGCGACAGTGGAATTGTTCGATTCGAACTTCAATAACCGGTACATACCTATTTGATCTGTTTATCGCTACACCGCTGATAAAACTAACGGCCGTTGCCGGTTATTAATGTAAATAGTGGACTCATCATGAAAATGCGCAATGACATAACATTCGATAATGGCCTTCAGCGGTATACGAAGTGATTCAAGTTCAAACACTCGTCGATTTATCGCTGTACTTAAGGGAGATTTGGTATCCTTTACTCGTGAATCATACGAAATACCTGTTATTTTTTTTTACTATTCTGATGCATTATACGAGTAATATTTACCGTGACTGAGCGTCATAGCTAATATATTTTAAATAAACTAGAAATTGCTATGAAATATAAAAGTAAACTTAAAATCGGTTAAGAAAAAACAACGAATTCGTAGACCCAAAAAGTGTTTAATTAACTTTTGGGTAACGCTATTCTTGTGATTATTTCTGTGTTAATTTTAAACGTAATTTCATATTATATGAATTAAATATTTAATAAAAATATCAAACCACTCTTTTGAATTAACATTAAACGATAACGAGGTCGCTAATGGAATTCTGTTTCAAATTTATTCTACAAAATTTCATATCTTTAATTATGCAAAATAGCAAACAATGAGACATTTTAAGATAATGAGGTTACATAAAGGCGTTGTTAATAAATATTATTATACGCCATTGTGTTGTCTGTTTTTACGAGTGCATTTTCTTCTAAATTACGCAACCTACTCGTTCGCATTATTCAACCCTGTATTTCTTTTTAACGAGGCGGGGTGTCCTGTGCCAAAGTACGGTATCGTTAACGAGTTTCGACGATGACAGTCCCGATGTCGTATGCACCTTTTGTTAATACCTCGTAAATTAATCATTGCGATGCCAAAGCGATTATGATATCTAAATCCTGTCATTATCTATTTGAAAATCGCATCACGTATTTCGTTATCATCGCAGTTATGTGGCTTTCGGTTATGATTTGTGATACATTTTTGCATGAATACGCTTGTGTTTCGATCGTACGAGGCATCGAGCTCGTGGGACGTACAAAACATGGTACGAAACACTTCAACATCTTAACGTAGGTTTTAATCTAAAGGCATGACCCGGACTTTCTGGTTATAGCGAGGTTATGAACGATGCGTTTTTAGTAAAAAGTCCCCGAGATACGATAATAAATTGTTGTTCTTGTTGTTAAAGTCCTTGCCCAATTAAGCGATAAAAAGAAATGACAAATACATAAAGAGATCTGCGCAAAATTGTTTTTAAATCAATTCACATTCAACTTTCGACCTCGCACTTAAACCCGTTCGCGGTTATCGTTAGGTATTTTGTTTTTCGAGATACAACAGTGCGGTGATAAACTCTGATCTTGCGCTATTAAATAATCTATAGAATGACGTCTTGAAATTTATTTAATGATCGCAAATCATGATAATTGAACATTCTGTAATTAAAATGTGTGTATCATTACACAATGTTATTATTAATTACACCCGTTATAAGTCCTTTATAATACAGTCCTATACCTAAAAACATTCATTTGAAATAATTATCAATCGAGAGAAATTAGAATTTTTATAAGTTGATTTATTATCTTCGGCTCTGCTTCGCAAAATGGAACAAGTAATTGATGACGTCGACTGCGCTACCTACGTCACAGAATAAACAGTGGAATTGCGTAAAGGTAAAGGTGATGGTCGAGTCGGCGCGGTGTTATTTTGTTATCGGGAGGTGACGAATTCGAGTCCTCGGCGCGGCTGAATTGAATAAAAAGTCTTTTTATTTAATACGAGTCAGAATAAAACCGCTCACCGTTTACTTGGGAGAGCTAGTTACACCGTCTGCCGTCGTGCTCTGAAGGCGTCGTGCAGATCATACGGTTCTAACTCTTTAATCTGAAATATAAGTTTGTGAGAGAGCATGCCTTGATAAAAGTCTAAGACAAGTTGAGCTTAGGTTACGTTACAAATAAGGTCGTTTTGCTTTGTATCAATAGTAAAAAGGTATGTCACAGTAGAAACTTTTGTCGATCCAACTGAATAATAAGTCCTTCGAGCCGGATTAGGAATAAGCATTTTAAAGAAATTAGTACATTTTATTAGCAAAGTACATTTATAGAAACTAAATAGAAACTTTATAGTGGAGAATTGTTATAATTTTATGTATACTAAGTACTATTATGACGACGGCTAACGGTCAAACAAACGTATTGCGCACACGCAATCCTGTTATTCACGATTACTGTTGTCATCATAACTCAGCAAATGTCGCTCCTAGTATCTAAAAGGCAATAAATTGTGTTATAATAACAGATTTATTTTCGATTGCATCGTATTTGACGTCGTGTTAAACCATTTTTTTTATCTAACGACGCGCAATGACGCAAAGCTGACGTTTTTTCCTCTTATTTTGGCTAATAAATAAGAAGTTGATATTCTGGAAAGATATAAAAAACCTGATTTGAAATTTGAAAATTGCAAGTGCGCGTAACTTTACCCGCTATTAAGGCAAAACTATTTTTATTTCGCCTTGTGACAGATCCCCGAGTGAATTACAAATCAATAAGTCATGTTAAACTTTTGATATTGTAGATCGATATCGTGATCGTGACTGAAAGAAAGATCGCTCAATATATAAAAAAAATAATATATATAACATAAAATATTGCACTCCGGGAGTGCCGGCAGAAGTGAAAACTTGAATATTAACGTTGTGCATTTTCTAATATTTTGAAATAGTTAGGGAATAATTTCGCACGAATTGCTTTATTTATCAGTATAAAAGTAGTATCATTTATGTGGTGAAATACAATATACATTTATTACGCTATCGTACACAAACATAACAATTTATATTACATTAAAAATTTAAAACTTCAGAACTATTACAATTATTTTACATTAAAAAGTTTATCTCTCAGAAAGAACAACTTTCGTCCGTAATTTCAACGACCCTTTCACCATCACCGTTACCAGCATCGTCATCGCCAATCTCTACAACTGATACAACAGGTTGATGGTAGCTGAAGTAAGAAACGAATATTAACGAATACTAAGAAATATAATATTAAGAAACGAATAAGCAAATTCGTACTCGCATAGCAGCAGTGAAGCGGTGGTAGCTCCGTGATTAAGAGCATCAATCAGCTTTCGGACGAGAAGATACCGGTTCAGATTCTGACCACGAACGTTCAATGAGTTTTTAACTTAAGCCAACTTAAATTACACGCTCCGTGCTTCGGAAAGCGCGTCCAGCCTGGTACTGGACATTGTCCTCGCATTAGTGAAGACGATCGCTATCAGCCTGCAGTCCGCGCTGGGCACAGCTAGCGTGTAGAGCCAATGTCCAAGTCTGTCAATCTGAAATGGAAAGATTGCGACCCTAGGATCATGAGGTTTTGACGGCCCGCCGAAAACATTACACGGCGTAGCCACAGCGAAGGTGGACGTTCGTAGCGGCCAATGTACATGTGCCGACGGCGCCGATGCCAAATAAAAGCTCTAGAGAATCGAATTCGGCGGTCTACTGTCCCCATGTCATACGAGGTCTTCGATGAGGTCACGTGTCCCGGCGCGAGTTTAACATTTTTTCCCCAACCCAAGAAAGCGCACAACGCCGCTGAAGAAGTTTTGCCTTCAAAAAATGAAAGAATTCATTTTATGCCCACTTGCGCCGCGTACTGGTTACCGATAAATTAAACAATACATGTAAAAAAAAAACAGTGGTCAGAAAAAAATTGTAGATTAAATCTATTTTAGAAAAACTACAAAAAAAAAAAACTAATAGAAACGTTGACAGAAAACACTTCAATAGTTTTAAGAACTTTTATCTGCCTGTGTGTTTTTTCACGTTCTCCGCAAAAGCTACTGCACAGAATTTGGTGAAATTTGGTATGCAATAACATACAGGATAGTTTTTATTCCGTATCTTTACTGTTCTTTGACATTATGCATATATATTTTGAACAGAACCAGAATTTAGATCGAGACCAGAATCGACATCATAATGCATTGGCTTACGCTGAAGTCTTTGAATATACGCGAATTTGAACCTAGATATTTCTGATTTGACGAAGAGTTCGATATTCAAATAATAAGTGCGGCAACTGCAAATATGGATTTAACAGAACCGTCACTTCCGCCCGGAAACAGTTTACAGTTACTCTTAAGTGGTACCGAAAGGAGTTTTACTTCGATAATTATTGATAAATATATTAAAGATCAACATCATTATGAAGTCAGCGATTTCGAATACATACTGGCCATTATTAAATCGAATATTTCTGGTGTGGGACAAATCCAATATTTAAATTATAATTATATATGTAGAAATTGAGTAAACGGGCTATAGATATTACGGAACTTTACTTACGCTCAAAAAAATATTTCAGTTATTTTTAAGTCGCGCCTAAAGAAATTTTACTTCAAAAATAACGAAACTAGAATCGGAATCGTATAATATAGTTCTGCTTTCATATTTTTTGTTGATAATTCATAATTCTGTATTTGTTATAAAGCTGCGATAGCATGATATTACATGAAAATCCTGACGAACTTTCTTTAGTATGCAACTGTTATTATGTGATAACAGTTTTGAGTCATATTTTTTAAATCTATAAGGAGAGCCGTTCGCGCGATTTATAAGCTCAGACCTCATCCATATCTTAAAAATAAGCTTAAAGAAATTGAAATCTGAACTCTGTCATCCCAATTCATATATGAAAATTTATTATATGTTAAAAAAATATAGAAGTATTTAAAAGAAAAAAGTGATATATATAAACTCTGTACCAGAAATAAAAATATACTATGTTAGTTAGTGTCCATGTTAGTCGACTATGCAAAGTCACAAATTCACTTAGGGGGCTCTGTGTGCGCATGTTCAATAGGGTTTCTGTGAATAAACCACATTTATCCTTATACAAATTTAAGAGTATATTATTAAACAATCACTAAGTAAAATGGGTATCACTAAGTATATTTAGAAGACATCCATGGGCACAAGCGGCACAACTTCTTCGTTTCGTTTTGTTCTTTAATGGTTTTGTATTTCTTTTGGATATGCTTGATGAAATTAAAAAAGAGCTACCCTTAAATTTCTTGCTCGTTCTTTTAAGGGAAAAATACCTTCTCAACGAACGGTAAAGTGTAAATTCGCAAAAAAATATGACGTATTTTAAGCATTATTTTATAATCTACGAAATAAAGTTATTTTGAATTTGAATTTGTAATTTTGCTAGTATTATTCAAACAGTAAAGTATGCTGGATAATGTACGTACACCTTTGTAATCCGACCGGGAAGTCAATTGAAGGTCTTAACCAATAATCTTAATATTGCTTATCGTCTTTTTTCTTGGTGTTCGGTAGAATTATTTTTTATATTATAATACAGCAAACACTCAGTTCATAATCGATCAGATTTTAAATGCTTACAAATGTTTCAACGAACATCTAATCATCCACATCGTACACCTCACTCGTTATTGCATTCGTTTTCATGTCGATGTAGATGCGTACGCGCCGCTATCTGGCCGCCGATAGCGGCCGACTCAAAATACATCTTCACTCAATGACAAATCCGTTCCGTGGCGATGGGTTACGTAACAGTCGAGCGAATGCACGGCGGACAGCCGACGGGCGCTCACGTGACGGGCTGCATACGCGTGCGGGAATGTAAAAATACTCGACGGCAAGTGGACGGTCAGCTGACAGCGGCCGGCCGGTGACTTCGGCGGCGCTGCGCCGTGTCTATGACCGGTGTCCGGGCAACCGAGCTGTCCTCGGCGTCTTTCGAGTGTCCCTTGAGAAAACATAACTTCCTAAGGGATAGGTCGCTTCTCTTCGTTTCCAGGAGTATAATAGTTATCCTTCTATAGATTATCTCACGTGGCATTTGTTGTTGAGAAGCAGTAACATAGCAACAATGTGACTACCTCAAAAATCTTTTGCGATGTGTGTGCTAAATAAAACGACGCTTAGATATTTATACAGATTAACTTGAAGTATTGCTTTTATTTTTCATGAAAATAAAAAAAAAAATCTTCGTAATCAATAGAGCTGTTTTCGAAATAGCCATGTATAAATTTCAATAATTGCTCACTTAACGTTAGAGATGAAGCGCGCCCCAGAAATCATCGACTCTATTTTTCTCAGAATAGAAATATTCTGAGCGATTCTACATATTCAAGATAAATATGTAGGAGCGGCGGCCGGGCGAATCGATAGCGGTTCTATCAAATCTCTATATCGATCATGATCAATGTCATTGAAAATCGCAGCTTTCCGAATATATTTATAACGACAATGAATTTATGAATGTCATATTAAGTAGCAAAAAAAAAACTTGTCACTCGCTTATCGCTTATTAATTTAGACTCTATATTGATGATATTTAAGTTTATTTAATATTTGGTGATTAGATAGTTCAAAAGCCAATTCAATGCGTAGATTATAAAGTTTTTTTTGTAATCTCAAGGACAACACCCTTCCATAATCTTGTTTCGGATTGGAAAATTAATGGGAAAGTCTAATATCAAAATGTAACCTTCAATACGGTATCTCTTTCAATATGTTAAAAACTGTGAATAGCCAATTTGTCGATTTCTCATAGTCGTCAAGTCTCATTATTTGTATATACAGATAAGCGAGTTCACGTCGTAATTGAGCCTGCAACCGTTTCTACAAATTATAATCCATTATATATTTCCACAGAGCTGACTTTGTATACAAAAACCTGGTTGATTTGTATTCGGTCTGTTCTACGCTAATGTTCAATGGATGGATATTGATTTTTATAATATTCAATAAATTATGTAACACCGGGTATTTCCTGATGTTGCGCTTTACCCACGTCTAGCTCATATATTTTATTCATTTTATACGTCTTTGTTTTTACACAGGCGATATATTTTTGGACGCAGCGAAAAAGATTCAGATGTGTGTACATTGTGGGACCCGAGATCGTTGCCGACTGAATTATTCGATTTTGTTGACGTAAATAAGATGTAATTTGTACATCGGTCATACACTATGTACATACATCAGTAATAGGGATTTAAAAAACAAAATTTTGGATAAATTTTATAATAGTGTAAGAAGTTTGTCTTCAAGTTCTTCTTGTGTCCTGTACAAAATTGCATGTATTAATTACGCGTTATATTTTTTCTAAGGCTTTTTTTTCAATCTTAAAATTTTCATTGATTATATTGTCCGTCAAATATTTTTAGGTATATTTTAACAATAAAGCGAATAAAAAAGATATTGTCCATTACCATAAAAATAAAAGAAACTTTTTTTTTTATTCATATAATAATGACTTTTTTCATTCAAAGTAATCTGATATAGTTCAATAATAAGTTACAAAAAAATCAAAGAAAGTTAATTTATGTTTATTTTTTTTTGTTACAGAAATAGCTTTAACCGCAGGGGACCAAATAGAATTCATAACGAACGGAACAAAGGTCAGTGAAAATAACGTCAGATTCAAAAAGCTGTCAGCCCTGGCTTACGATGCTGTTCACAACATGCTGCTATTTGTCGCGAACACGGATAACGCGTCCATATTCAGCTTTCATATCGCTACCAAGAAGTATCAGCCCCTAGTTAGAAGGACCGGTTCAGAGAATATTCAGGGTTTAGCCTTCGACCCTGTAAAAGAGTTACTATTTTGGACGGATGCCACCGCTAGAAGTATACAGTGGATGCCACTGTCGCCTGGATCCATCAGCAGCGACTACGGAAAAGTCTTGATTCAAATGGATAATGAAATACCGAGAGGTATTGCCGTAGATAGCTGTAGAGGGTTAGTATAGCGCACAAATTTTGGATTTATACGAGTTTTTTCCTTATAGAAATTTCAGTCATAAAAAAAAACAATTTCATTGAAGTGTAAAAAATTTTTTTTACAAGTTATCAATATTCAATGAGTCTTGTATCGTTTTAGTTACGTTTACTGGACCAATATTAATTCAAAGAGGCCAACGATAGAAAGGGCAAAATTTGACGGCTCCGACAGGAAAGTCATTGTCGATAAAAACATCTTCATGCCGATCAATCTAGAAGTCGAACAGGGCACGGGCAGACTGTACTGGGCAGACGATAAGGAAGGGATCCATTACTCCATAGAAAGCTGCGACTTGGACGGTAACAATCGCAGAGTTCATTATCAAGGTATCCAGCACAATCCGAACGCGTTGGCCGTATCCAAAGACCACATATTCTGGACCGATTGGGCCTTCAAATCGGTATGGAAATTGGCCAAGAACGCCGATCAAGAGGCTGAGCCGACGGAGCTCGTGCATTACAACTACGACCCGCCGTTCGGGGTGGTCGCTCGCTACGACATCGACGACATCCAGAACGTGGCGGAATGCGGCGCGCTGGTCAGACTGTACCACAACAAGACGGCCATAAGTGAAACTCTGAAGGGCGTGTCGAGGAACGAAGGGCTGTTCTGCCTACACGGGGACAAGATCGTCGATAAATTGGCGTGCAAATGCCACCCCGGTTACACCGGTGACAGGTGCGAGGTCGGCGTTTGTCAGCAGTTTTGCGTCAATGGCGAATGCAGCGTCACCGACGACGGGCTACCTGTTTGCAAGTGAGTTATTGCTTAAACCATACGGTTCTTAAACTTGTGTTCTTTACGACGTCTTATTTACTGTGTGATAATATAGCGTTACGTAATATTGTAGCGCATGTATATCCCTAATTGAATAACGACGTTTAGAAATGTGGTCCCACAATATATTTAATACTTTCCTTTGTGTCCTTGTAGTTTGAGGGGTGTTCATAAATCACGTAATCGTCTTTTTGGTTCTTAACCGACTTCAAAGATAAGAAGGAGGTTCTCGATTCGTCTACTACGCCCGAACATGTGTACATATATTCTGGCGTAATTTATTTTTTATGAACCGATTTTAATGGTTCCTTTTGCTTTGGAATCAGTATAGTTATAGGATGGGTTTATTTTAATTTTATTGGTATTGAAGCTTGAACTTCGAAGATACTCCAGGAATTTTCTCAAAATCAAATAACAAATCTAAAACGATTGAGGTACAATCGTCAAGGTACAAAGGTCAAGGAGAAACTGAACTAAATTGGCCATAGAGTATAAGGCATATAACGGAACTCCTTAATGACAAACAGCATCGAATGGGTAATTTTAATTAAAAAGGATATTACGTCAGTCCTGTGTAGGCTATTGTAGATTAGCCATAACATATCAGAACTTTTTGTAATGTTTCTTAAACTTTTTGCAGTCACGGATCACTTTCATAATTTAAACAACTCCATGGTACTCTGTCTAAAAATATTGTTGGAAATGAAAAAAAAGCCTTACTTATATTAATAAAAATACTTTTATTAATACACAATTTCCTAATAAATATGTTTACAGACTAACCTAGTGCGAACCCCTGATACAAATGCTACAAACCCCTAAGGGGACCCTACTTTAAGAAAGCTTATATGTTTAGGGATAAAAGTATAAATAAATGCAGTGAAATGATTTATTATTGTGATTTGTATAATTTTTACATATAATAAATAGTAAGGAATAAATATAATTTGAAGCTATTTCACACCTATTTGGCTTTTAGCGAAAACCTTAACCCATTTGAAAAAAAAAGGAGATTTGCTTGTTTGGAGATCCGCGGAAAAAGGAAAAAAATATAGTATAATCAATAGCTTACTTGATCACTAATTAAGTTTTCTTCTAATTAGTCAACTTTTCCCACTTTCCGGTGAGGTTGGGATAAATACGAAAACTTGTAGGTCTTGGAAACCAACCGTTCTACTGTCCGGTGGAAAGTGTGAATCCGAGGGTGATTGCACTCCAAAGTCCGTATTAACAAACCTTACTGAAATCATGTACCGTCCCAAGAAGTAACGTGAGAGTGAGACATTTTCTATATCGGAACAGTATAACTTTCCACTCTCAAAACGGAACGGGCATATTTTGAACGTAAAGATGTAATCGGCATTTTCGAAAAATTCTGGATTAACTTACAAGGTTTAATAATTTTAAAGGTTTTCTTGTATCGCCTTGTAATCGTTCCGACGACCTTCACTATAGCGAGAGGTGGTTCACGGATGACCCTTAAGCTACAATGGCATTTTCATGATGCACAAAAATTCTATAATAAGCGATAATTGACGAATATGCTGTCATAATAAAATTTCCTTGATTTATATATAATATGATAACAGTTAGAAAATTTACACTTATCGTCTTATGTATTTTATTTAATTTTTAAACGAAAGCATGTTATTTTTCACAGATGTAGCACGGGTTACGGCGGAGATAGATGTGAGGTCAGTCTGTGTCATAATTACTGCAGCAACAACGGCGTATGTTCTGTAGAAAGCGGCGCCGGCGAGCCTACGTGCGAGTGTCCTCGAGGCTTTGAAGGCAAACGGTGCGAGGCCGAGAAGAAAGACATTTCAATGGCGCCAAGTACGCCATCTACGAATTCGCCGGCACACGCCACCGGTGAAACTTGCAAGTGAGTCCATCGATTGATGTGAATCTGTACTTATTAATTAATTGTATTCTACCATTTGGTAGACTGGCTCGCGATTGTAAATTGAATTTTCAATATTGGATTTGTCATTCAATATACGTAGGATTGAAAAGAATGATGAACGTTTGTACATTTCGATGGGCATTCAGAGTTTATAATTCTATGGCTTATGCAAATTATTCTGAACATCACCCGTACCTCATATGTTAATATGTAGTTTTTCCAAAAGAAAAAACGTAGTATATACCTAAGTTTAGTCTTTTGGTTTTACATCCATGGAGAAAAACAACTATCTGAATTATTTACTAGAAGAACAATGTTAATTGTATTTTGTTATTGATTTAAAAACAACGCTTAACCCAAAATGTACCATCTTAATTAATATATTTTTTCACGAAGTTTGTATGAAGTCTTCTGTTTAAAATATTTCCCTCTACAATTGCTTACGTGTACATTGATTTTAATTTTGACAGTTGTTCAGCCAGCGGAGCCGAGACTCAAGCCGCAGCCAATGAGACGCCGGACGGACTGACGAAAGACAAAATTAGTGAAGTGGTATACAGTACCGATGATGGTATGTTCGTGGCCACCGGGGCCTGCGAGGGCACGTGGGACTCGGTGCGGGACCCCCTCATAGCCGTTCTGGGCACCTTTTGCGCTTTGCTGTCCATCGCCTGCGGCATAATGCTGAACAGAATTATGCAGCTAAAAAAGAGGCCGAGGTGAGTTGTTCGTAATATTTACGAGTAGGTAGGTGTTCATAAATGAAACCGCTATTAAACTGTACGAACATGTTTTACTTTTTGAACTCTAATCGACGAAAGGGCAAACTCTATAAACGGAAACTATAAAAACGCGTTTGCGGATAGAGCAATCGGCACATGCAATGAAATCACGCTACGATAAGTCGGACACGTCTTCCGTGTAAGATAGCTTAAGGTTCAGATCAACACCGATTATGTTATTATTGATAATTTTATTAATTTGATATCGTGACGAATGTCAACAGCAGCAGCTGTAAAGTGTACAAAATGGGGTCATTACGGGGTGTTAATGTTTTTTAATGTACGAAAACACGCGTTCAGCACCGTTAACGTCATAGAAGTGAAAGTTCTTAAACTTGGGAACGTCATTTTTGATAAAATTTTAATAGTTTCAATATAATTATATAAAAACTTTACTTATTCAAACGATCATAGGACACATGTAAACAACGTACATGTTTACAAAACATAATAGTAAATATTAATTATTCAACGCGTGGTACTTCAGCAGTTAATATATATCATGTGATTCGTACACCTACAACGCGCGCATGCGCAACACTATCTTATTCTATTGTTCTGACGTTGTATAGACGTCGCTCTCTTTTGCTCACTCCCGTAGCGTTGTAATAGCTCGCTTTTTTTTTACGTTACATATTTCTTCTCGCTTATGTAACGAAATCTGTCTAAGTGTGATCCGTTCTTAAAAATTCACTCTCAATGCTTGTTCAGTTATGGATTATCAAATCGCTGCTTAACAAGTTTCACTTAAAAATGTTTATGCTGAACTTATTAGAAAGCTTTGAAGTTTTCAAAGTTCCTAATATATAATATAATAAAGAATATAATAACGACATTGAAACCGTCTGAAGGCTGCTTCAATGTCGTTATTGGCATGCGAAAAATATTCCTCTACATTAATAATTTTCGTGTTAGCTTAAAGCTGGACCCATAGTATGTATCAAAATAGGTGTAGTATTTATTTTATTAGCTATAGCAATATTTAACTGTTTCCATAATTGTACATAAAGAGCAATTTCAATTGACTTGTCTGTTCGGCATTGTTATGATCCAACTGCGTCGGTCGGTCGTCTAAGACCGACAACAAAGTAGACTAAAATGAGCTGTCGTAACCCGACGACATTGCTATGTTGCAGGATCAAGAAACGTATCATAGTGAATAAGAACTTGACGCCGCTGACGGCGAGGCCCGACCAGTGCGAGATCACTATCGAGAACTGCTGCAACATGAACGTCTGTGAAACGGTGAGTTTGTTTATAAAGTGATGCATATATTTTTGTACAGATAACTGTTAATTTTTTAACAAGTTTTAGTTATAAACAAAACATATTTTCCTTTTGATCTATCTTTTACCAAGAGACAGACCGTCGCCAAAAGCGACGGACTAAAAGACATGCATATACAAGTGTGATGGAAAAGACACTTAGTTTGAAAAAAAACCAAACAACACACTTTGAACATTATAATTATGCATAATTATATGTTTGCTCCACAGTCGAAAGACATGTATTCTTTATAATTTGTGAATTCGCATTTTGAATATCGTAGCTTTGTCCTACTTGCGCATCGACGCATATTATGTCTATAAATAATTAAAAGGTTCTATATTCACGCTAAAACTAAGAAAATAATTTAATAATTCTGTTTTATTTTTGGAAATGGTGTCTAAAAATACATCAATTGTCTGGTAGATTTAACTTGTATTACATCTTTGTGAAGGCACAGTTGTGGTTGTCCTTCCGATTGTTTCCATGTTAGTAGTGAGATTATAGTAATGGTATGAACACGAATATCGAAGGACAGAATGGAGAATATATAATATGTTTAAAATGTAAAATGTGTCAGCAGGTATTTAAATTTTTCTATTTGAAATAGGTAGGTATTTTGTTTTATCTAATAAAGATTAAGAAGATGAAAAAATCATGAAACCTGCTGCCTAACGTCGACAAACCGCGTAGTATGCGTTTAAAAACCTCCCTCACTTTTTAAAATTCTTATATTAAAATATATTTTAAATTAATGGGATGGAAAATAATAACACTGCACGCGCTAAATTTTGTGACAATTGATTGAAGTTATCGGGTTTAAGTGTAGCAACAACAAAAAAACTTTATGAAGATTTCGATGCTACTTGTGGCTATGTTCAGATCGGCTATAGTTTGACATTTATTGTAAACTTTAAAAAAATGAAAATTCAAGTGTCTATATTTTTGCAGCCTTGTTTCGAGCCGAGTTCTATACGCGCCAACCTCAAGAACGCGAAACCTTGTAAGGAGGAGAAAAGCAGCCTCATCTCAAACATGGAACGACCTGACAACTACTAGGCTATAATGTACTAAAAAACGGCTTGCATGGTTCGACTGTATCTTAAAAAAAATTGAGGCTGTTTAATGACAACTTTGACTATTTGTATGTTCCAGCCGCCTGAAAGTTAAAAATGTATAATTTATAATGACTGTTGCAAATACGGTGTATGTTCGATGTATCCTTTGTTTACACATTGCTCATGCCCCTATGAAGCGATAAATCGATACATTAAATTATTATTTTATGTATCGACCAAATTATATACATAGAGATCAATGTGGGAATCTTTCATATTGCAGTTGAAGATCCTTGAGAATAAACATTCTTTAAAATATTTTGTGCGTTTCATGCATAAAATGACAGAATTTGTTATAAATGTATGGACAGCATTGCATAGTTAGATTTGATACAGAAGGCAGGATCGGGTTTCAACTTAATTCCAAACACGGGGCATTGCGGCTGAAACTTATTATGCATTTGTACAATATTGTATTGATATATATCAGTCTGTAAAATAAGAATTGAGAAATTTGTTTTTAAATTGAAATTACGATCCTTTTTTCTTGCGACATATTGCACCATTATATATACGAATAGCCATAGTTGTCGATTATGTTTTTAAAGTGAACTCGGTGAACTGAGCGATGTGATATTCCGTATAAATATGCGGTGAAAATTTTATATTTCCAAAGCGCCAGTCGCGGGCTGTGGAACAAATGATAAACGTTTTGGTGTGTGCAAAGCTATTGCTAGCAAACTCAGTACTGATAGAATAACTTTTAAGGGCCATTTGATGAAAAAGGGAAAGGTTAGCCTTTTTTTATGAAAATTCCAGTACACTGTGAAATGTGATCGCAGTTGAAATATCCATTACAGAGCATAATCGAAAAATCCGCGAGGGCTGTAAAATACGAAATAGAATTACAAGGAAGCTATATAACAAAAGTTTTACATTATTTCATTTAGAATAAAAAATAAATTCAACTTTTATTTGTATGCGATGCAATTAGAATAATTTAGATTTTCTTCAAGTTACCTCAAAAAATACACCTTTTTGATGTGTCATGGCTGTTGATGTTTTAGTGTTTGTACTTTTATTTCAAAAATCATTTATGGTGGGCAAATTATTACTTACTTTTTTTATATACTTAAAAAGTTTTGTCGATCCAAAGCTGTAATTATGACAATCTAGTACAAACCTATGTAGTTTAAATTCTAGAGTAGGATGTATGATTTTTTAATGTTACCAGTTTTTTTTTGTGTATAATTTTTTAACCCATCTATATCTCAAAACTGTTTCGATGGCTTCATATTAAAAGGGCAACATTGATGACCTTCTAAAATATATAAAAATGTCTTGTGAAAAAAATGTTTAATTCTTTTAAATTTAATTTTTAGTTTATGTAAATGAATTATGGTCGTAACATTTTAATATTTCATTTTGTCACTATATTCTGCATAAATATTTAAGAAATGGGCAAGAAGCCCTTTTAGCATTTCATTGCAAAAAGTGCTCATAAATATAACAAAAAATGTATTTCTTAATCATACTATTTATCAAGGAACCAATAGAAACCCATATTAATTAAAGCCGCATTAAAAAAGGGTAAAGACTTAACTAAGAAATTCTTCATTTTCCTGCGCGTGATTTCGTGGTCGGTATTTGAAATATTAAATGGCATATATTCATGAGATTCCTACTTACATATGGAGTAAATTCTCTCATATTTGTCATTTTGTGCGATGAATCTTTTGCATCGTCCTTTATAACAATAAAATATATTATGAATGATCATCAATTTCTAAAAAATGTCAGTGATGCCTTTTTTAAAATGGAGTTATTAATTTCCAGTCTTGATTATTGATCAGGAACATCTATGTCTTTCATAACACCAGATTAAAATAAAAAATGTTTTATTTCATATCAACACTCATCATTAAAATCCATGAAGAAAAGAAAAGTCGTCAATAAAATATTCAGAATTACAGAGAGATCAAAATCTGAACGTTGCCTTATTATGAAACACACCGACGACTCTAATTGGCATAGTTAAATAAATGTTTTTGTTTCCTTTTTAACGTCTTAACCTTAGTAGTTGTGGTGTTTATGTTCAACAGCTGGGTGACTGTTATAGCAGCAGCACGTATAACAGCCACCCAGCTATGGACGTAGAAAATAGAGGAATAAAGTATTATCAAGCAACGACCCCCACTAATGAATAATAACTGGCTGCTGATGTGTGTCTACGACTCATATGTTTACAGTGAGCTGGTTAGGGGCCATCAGTTGTTGCTTAACAATACTCCATCTATTTTTTTTACGCCCATACCGCCAGCGTTGTTTTTATGGTAATGAGAAATGGATTTTTTCCATTTTTATCTATTTAGTTTATTTGAAAAGACCTTGTTGACTACTTTTAATTTTATTCGAGTGAACATGTCGAGTCCACGTGTTGGTTTCAAATATATCAACCAAATAATGAAATTGGAATATTCATAGTGACTTAAAAATATTATTAAGACAATTAGTTATACTCGCATTACTTACAAATTCACTAAGTTTTATGTTATTTATGATTCATCAATGTTATTATTATTTATTTAAAATAATATGAGAGCGAATGAAATAATCAAATTAGTAAATATAGTTCCTAAACGATAGTTACAATTTTTCTGTATGTAAACGCTACTTTTTTTAAAGATTTGTGAATCTCGTAACTTCGTTTGTTTTATTGTTTTCATTGGGATGAAAAATTGTTCCAGCTACAAACATTTGTTTTAACACCAGGAAAAATACTTTGAATTCGCTTGCGAAAAATAGTTGTTCCTGTCTTCCTATTTAGATTAATTTTTACTTAGTGATCAAGTAAGTAGGACGAAAATTTTAACTTTAAGTAAAATTAGTTTGTGGATTAATAATATCCACATCAGAAATGTGATATTATTGAGTCTTTGTATAAGCGCCCTTTAGTACGTAGAATTTATATTAATGAAATAAAAGTGCTTTTATCTAAAAATTATTGTTTTTCTTTTATGGTTGCGCCCTTTTTGAATCACTATTATAATTAAAAACAGAGTTTATTAAAAAAAAATGAGTGAACATCAAATAAGGTTTTTATTAAAAGAAACATATGTATGATAACATGTCACGGAAGTGCTGCCCATAATAGTATACATCAATTATCAGATTTCCATTCGCACATTTTTATACAGTTGACTTTGTAAAAAAAACCAATGTATTGCAATATTGTATTCCATTGAATTCTAGTAATTAACATTATAAACCAATTTGTTTTTAGAGACAAATACTATAAGACTTTGTTGCATTATCAATCCAGTTACAAGGAACTTCTTTAATTTTAATAAAAGCATTAACATTAATATAACTAGCACAAGATTAGGAGTTGACTGTTGATCTACGTATATGATGTATTCCGATAACCCACTAATATCAATTTATCAATGCCTTCATTAAATATTAAAAATATTTCTTGCAACTGACAAGTAGTTCAAACATTCTTTTATAATAAATGTAAGTAAATTTTATACAATGTAATGACGCACAATAGCCAACTAAATCAAAATTTATTGATCTTACAATGAAAAACATTTTTTTATAAAAATGCTCAAATATTTTCTATGAACTGCATGAAGGAACACAATCTCATTATATCACACCCACAAGTATTTGTTAGGGCCCCTGCACCCAAATCACAGTGGGTAATAAAACAGTATATACAATATAAAACAAAACTGATACTCCTTCCAAGATATAAGTTATCTCCACACATTTTAGTGATATTATTTTGAGTAATAAGTACAAGTTTATATTATTTTGGTGCGATTACTATCATATTTAATAATTTATTGTATATTCACTAGTTCGCACTTACACAAAATTTATAATCATATTAGACTGCTACATTTCCAACTTAAAGCCGAAGAAACACCAAGTGCTACAATCTAAATAAATACCTGTAGAATAATTCTTAAACATTAATGAAAAAAATATCACAAGTTTTACATGTTATTTGGATATTGCACTACAAAGAGCATTGAGTAAATTAAATTTCATTCAGTGGAAACTACTGGTAAAGGATTATCTATATGCATCCTCATTTACATATTTTAAAGAATTCAGTATCACAAGTTTCAAATCTTTTAATTTAACTAATTAATATCTTTCATTATCTTTTTAAAGATTTTATCAAATGTAAAAATGATATACATCGACATGAAATTAAATAACGAGAGACAGAATAAAATAGCTATTGTTTATCTTACTACATTGCATTTAAATTTTGTTGTACATTATGTGTATACATATGAAATTGTACCACAGTATTCATATTGAGGTTACTGAAAAAATAAAGTCTATTAAATAACTTCAATTACAATAACAAAAAAAAGTGAATAGACTAGTACAGCAATAAAAGAAACTGCTATTGCTAGTAGGCCCCCCAATATCTCTAAAAGTACCCATTTTATAAATATATACCTATTCATGTTTGCTTATAAATTTTGTGCAATAATCACAGCAATCAATTATTTTCAGGAATTTACTAATCAATTTCCGCACGCTTTCGACTTTGAATTGCATGAATATAAAATGAACTCTGGTCCCAATCAATACAAATTATACAATATAGTGATTCAAATATGACATATTCATATATAAAATAAATAACACACATAATGCAATAAAGTTGATTAGTCTATGTGAATTTAAAATTGCTTTATTACGAAAATACATAAACACAAAGTTTTCCAATTCACTTGCATTAATTTTAGTTATTTAACAATAAGATTTATAATAAAAAGGCAATGGACAATAAACAGAAATGTTCCAAAATCTAATTTCAGTCGCACATATCTTTATAACTAAAAAAAAATATTCTAATCTAAACTGGAAATCTATTTAAGAGTTATGAAAATTAAGAAAAAGATCAATATAGGTCATGTGTTCCAAGTTAATATTAAAAGATAAAAGTCATTTAATAAGATTAATACTAATCATATACATGAACAAAGTATGTGCCAATAAAAAAATCTTATTTTCTTAAAATCAATACTAGATAGGTTTAGTGGCTAAAGACTAATGGTAATATGTCATTTTAAAGAGAATTATGATTCATAAATCTTTTAAGGAATAATTAATCGTAAAACTGTTTTTGTGAGTTAAAATATGTAAATGTGTAACTAATCTACATGAATACATAAAACAACAAACATTAAATACAAAATTTACGACATTGACTATAATTATAGATTAGTTATACTGGAAATTAAAAAAATTTATACTGGTTTTAGAAAAATATTGCATGTAAATTAAAAATTACATCTAGGTAGGAAAGTATAAGTATTGTATTATTTTTGAATTCAAGCTTTTTTAAATGCATCAAAATTTGTATTTTTTCGAATAGAAATTATAACAAAATAGTCACCCATTAAATAATAGAATTTATCACAAAAAAAGAAGTTTTTTTATTGCAATTTCGTTTGGTGATGGCTATAATCCATATTTGTTCATCACGAAATAATATTATTGTTGTTTTTTTTTTTCTAGTGGATTTACCAACAAATTTACTCAAAAAAAAAAACAAATGTATTTATTCACTGAGGGATGTCCATTAATAATGTGAGCTCAAGGTGGATTGTAGGGTCCAGAAAAATCTCATTTTTGGAATCAATCGTTAACTTTACATCTATTTTTAAAATCCAAGAATGTTATACTACTAAAACGTATTGTACTTTATTAACCTATAATAAACAAGTTCAACACATACATGTCGAATATTTTTTTTAATCAAGAAGGAAATCTCAAATGGGAGGGTTATTCAACTCACGTAATTAATAGACATCTGCTGACTAAGGATAAATCTAATGATAATATATTCAATTACAAATGGTACAGTACAACGAACGAATATTTGCCGGTGTGAAGTTAGTCACAGAAAGTGTCGCATTGGCGTAAAATAGGAATGCGGGGGAGAAGAAGAAGGGGTCGAAGGGGAAGTAGACTGCGTATCGCATTTGCAGGCAATTTAGGGCGGCAAAGATCTGTGTTGTGCTGTACCTCGAACACGTATCATATATAACACAAGCCAAAATGACTAGCAAAAATTTGATTGACGCACATCTGTGTGCCAATAAATTCAACATCACATAATTTGTCCATCATTGACCTGTTATTTTGTTAACAGAAATTCTGATCACATGATACAAGATAAGTTTATCATACAAAATAGTCTTATGTCGCTGTAACATTTATTAGAGTGCAATACATTAATTCATTAGTTGCAAAGTTATACCATGGAATATGAGGTACAGAAACCTATAACCCTATGTATAAATAATCACAATCCCAATTTTGTTTTTATTAATTGAAAAAGCTTGTAAATGATAAAAATGTTCAGTGTTACTAGACTAGCTATTGTTGCAGTTTATCCTTGACTAATTTTAAGCATTAGTGATTTTTTATAACCAGGTGTTCATAACTGTTCTTAATATTCACTTTCTATCAGCCATTATTAGTCACTGAATGATAAGAGTAGTTGACTTTTTATGTATTTAAAGATTTTTTATTTATAAAAGTTCAGAATTATAATTTTAAGATAGCTACAAAAATGATTGAAATATGCATATTTAGTGTCGAACTTAGGACTAATTTTCCAATCACTAGATAATCATTATTCATAAGTAAAATATAAATTATGTACTACAGTTCAATTGTCAAATTTTTACATTTAGTGAGGTCATAATTTACTTTGAAGGGCACCTTTTATCTGATTGTTACTAAATCGGCCCTTAATAACAAAAAATACAAATCAAAGTTCGTTTTGCAAAAAAAAAGATATGGAATAGAATGTTAGATATATTTTTACTATCAGTAAATCATCCTATTACAATTAACAGATGCAGTGTGTGCTTTTATATTTTGTTCGAGAGATTACAATATATACATACAGCCGTTTAACTAAGCCAACAAAGCTGCCACTTCTTTGACCCGGTCCCTGTGCTCGTGCATGTAGGCGGCGCACTCCCACAGCACGCACACGAGCCGGTCGTCGGCGCGCTCGTCCATCGCCAGGTCGCGCGACATCTGCGGGCTGAAGCGGTAGTACGGCACGCCGATGGAACTGCACCACGCGCGAGCCCGCTCCACCACGCGGCCATCGGACTGCGTAGCCTGCGACATCGATTGTACACAAATTTAGGAAAAATAAATAAATTAAAATAACTGAGACAGTATCAGAATTTTTATGCTCCAACTTTAAATGCAAATATTATTGTAACATAGATATTTTATGTATCTGCAAATGAATATCTGTGAATGGATACTGTATCTATCGTATTAGCTAAAATCTAATACAGGATATAAGAATTTATTCTACATTCACACAGGCTAAGCCACAGCCATACATTAGTGGTAGTATAAATTTAAATTTATAATTATATACTAGCATCAAAACCAAAGCCGCATCTCGAATTATAACCGTATTCTGATAATGGTTTTGGTCATAATTTTGAACAAATATTAATGTTATGTAAGTATTTTTAGTATTATTACATAATAATTGAAAATTCCATGTGAGGGATATCATATTATATTTCTACTCAAAAATAAGAACACATACAGGAAATTTCTAAACTTATAGGGAATATATAAAAAAATAAATAATTTGTCTTATTTTTTTATTAAATAATTGCTAATACCAAATAAACAAAAAAGGTACCATATTGATAATAATAATACTATTAACTAATTAATTTTATTTTGAAACATCAAACACGTAGGCACCTGATCCACCAGAAGCCCACCGATGGCCGTGAGACCCCAGGCGAGACGGGCCGTGTCCCACAGGCTCTCCGGCTTAAACACGTCGAAATTTTCAATTTTGACACCGGTATCAAACCTGAAGTAATACAATAAATATTGTCGATGTATTTCTAAAATTTTATATTGACATTATAGAAGGAAAAAAAACTCTAAGGGAATGTTTATTAATTATATGAGGTGCTATTTTAAATATTCAAACTTCCTCCTCTTGATGAGATATAAATAGATCACTCTCCTAAGGTTTTCCCCATACTTCTAACTAAATTTTATTGAACATGTTCATATCAATGAACATGAGCATGTTCATATTAATGAACATGTTTGTTACATGTAACAAACATGTTCAAACTACTACTACTAAAAACTACTACATGTAGTAGTATAAAATTTTAAAATATTCTCCGATACTCAAAATTAATAATATTTTTGGACACGTACATAGCACCATCTGGTCTTAAAATAACAATGAGGCGTATACTATAGGTATCAGATAATTGACATAATACATATATATACTTTTTTATGGTAAATATATCATATAATTTAATTGTAAAATGTTAGGTCCCTCTTAGGGACATGCTGCCTGATTGTAGTGAGAAATAAATTATTATAATAAAAAATAAATTATTATAGAAACATTCAGACTCGAGACAAACATTAATTTTTAATCAAATAAACGTTTGCCTCGTGCGGGAATCGAACGCACGCCCCCAGCACAGCAAGTACCGACTACCGACTGTGCCAATCAGGTAATCGAATAATGTCTAACTTTCCATTGGTCTTCTCCCCACACTAGGATTTTGTCAATCGGTCTATAGGTCCAATTACTGAGTCCAGTTAAATAATTTTGCTATCCTCATGTGCTTGGACTTGTATCGTGGTTTAAATAGCTTATATGTAGCTAGTATGCTAATTACAAAACACAACTAAAATACTTTGCATTTGGCTAGTTTCTTACCAGTGCTACAAGAGACGACTACTTTGAGGTTTGTCTTTTTAGCGAGGTCGTATTTTCCTGTGGCTCTCAACGCCAACCGCAGTTCTGCCAGCTCTGTCAGCGCGTCTAAAGTCGGGTTGTTGCCCATCAGACCACCATCCAAATACCTGATATATTAACACACAAAATTGAACTTGTATAAAGTGATTCTATTTTTGTGCACAACGTATGATAATATCAATATAAAGTTTGTTATTTAAAATAGATCAGATAAGATTTAGTTACATTGTTAATTATTAAATGGACTATCATAGCTTCTATCACATAAACGTAAGATAAATAGAGTCTGATTAAATTTAAAGGGCTATGAAAAGAACACGTGCCTCATAAAATAACATTACTTGGTAAATTCAATAACTACATGATTTATATCCAGAAAATTGATTGAATCATTATTTTAAAAAAATACATAATAGAATACCGCCTTTCTCAATAAAAATAGTAAAAAATGATGCTTTTTAAAAAATAATACTTTAAGTGTTATCTACATTTTATTAAATTAAATTTACATTTTTATATAGATTCACATTTGTAGTTTTGATTATAAAGAGAATATTCTATACGATGTCTAATTATGTGACAGTCATTTTTCTGTTACATTGATACATTTACATTTTATATTACCCCATGTGTCATTAAAAAAAAACTAACCTTATATCATATGTGCTCGCTACTATAAAATTTCAAGATATTTCAATAATATTAACATTTGTATATGAAATTGAAAACCTATCCATTCAAAAAAAAAAAAAAAACTACCCATATAAATATTTCAGAAGTCCTAAATAAATTTTTACCCATGAATCTTTTTTGGTAGTACATTTTCTAAAACAGAGAAACAAGTCAAATTTAATTTCTAACTAGAAAATATTTTCGTACATAAAATATTATCATTTTCATTAAAAGTGAGGAAATGCCGAAACATGTATATAAATATATATTCACTTTAAGGTAAGATAACTTTAAGCAAAATTGTATTAAGATACAGAAATTTACATTGTTATGCCATCAGTCATGAAGCTAGACAGTTTTCTTGGTATTTATCTAAGAACACACTATTTAATGTTAAGTAAGAGAATTCAATAGTTTTTAATAAACATTTAAGAGCAAGAAAAAATACTTTTATTTGGACTGTTTTTGTTAATATACATCTTCAAAAAAAATAATTGTAAATATACATCAGTTTCATTATAATTAAAAAAAATATGTTTAAATTTAGAACATACATTACGTTCTGAACTGTGAACAGATTGGTAGAACTTTTTCTTACTATACATATATGTGAGGACAAGCAAAGCTAGGTTTTTTTTTAAATAACATTTTTGAGGTACAAAGGAGCATGAGGGGCAAACGAGCAGCAAAGAGTAGGCGGTCATCGCCGCCCATGAACACTCGCAATTCCATACGTCATCAGTACGTCGCCGTCTTCGTGTAAGAGAGGGAATAGAGTGATTGAGGGGAAATAGGCTGATAAAAGAGAGATAGAATAATAAAAAGGAAATGGTGTGATGAAGGGGTAATAGGGTGATGGAACTTTTACTCACAAGACGAAATGCAACAGTGGATGCTGCAATGTTACATCTCTGTTCTGTGAAAGTGGAAGCTCACCATTCAAGCTGGTCTACTTTCGTGCTACAAGTAAGCTGGCGATAAAATAAATGGCTTTGCCAGTTGTAATTTTTATTTTGATTTAACCAAATATATAACAATCAGTTAACGCTATGTAAAACGTGAAATATAATTAGTTTCGTTAAAAGTTTAAGTTAAAATTCAGTTATTTTGTTTTTATCAAGTTTTCTGGTTACAAAACCACTTTCATATGATTATAAAAAATATTTTTTAACCTGACATCGTGCAGAAATACTTTAGCAAAACTTAAATACACACTTATTTTAATAAATAAATCTCATCAGCGACGTTGCATTCGATTGTGCCTGCCGGAAGCTCGGAAATAAGACGGGGCGGCGCCGGTGGCGCGCGCCGCCTGCCAGACCAGCTGTTCCTGCGGCGGCGGCGGCGGAGGCAGTGAGCACAGGGAGGATCGCGACGACGTATCCTCGGCCATACATCCTACAATGCAAACCAATCGCAATCACAAGTTTAAACAACATTGTCAGTTATTGGAGGGTCGTTGCATAATACGACGAAATCTTTTTATGATGGATGAAATGTAAAAAGAAATCTTAAACAGTTTAGATATGCCTCTAAAAGTCTTTGGGAACGAAAACACCTTACATGATTTTTTTTCCTGAGTAAAGAAAAGTTTGAGCATGTTGCATGTTACATCTCCAAAGTGCAGTGATGGTTTAGTTCACCCATTCGCACACATATTTGTCAGTGTTAATTGATTATATAAAATAATTTATGATCTTCAATGCAAATCATTTTTTACTTGATAGAGAAGATATATTGTATAATGTATTAATTGAATTTAACACAATTAATTTAGTATATTCTTGCTCCATAATCACATTGAATCAAGAAGCATTGTTATTTTACGACACTCGTTCAATCAGTCATAATTTTAAATTTGTATCTATAACAATTATCATTTAGCCAAAATGTCTAATGAATGAACTTATACAATATAAAGACTACTCTATACTACAGGAATTAATCAAAAACATTTAAAAGTTACGCAAAGCAAAATAGCTTGAAATAAACTAACTCATTGAATGAAATCCAATCTTTTTTAATTAAATGTTATATAGTTTTCGTCGTTCATTTGACAAAAAATGGTGCGGTGGTGCTAAGTTGTGCCACTTATCGTTGTAGTAGTGAGAAGGACGCGTATTTTCTAATTGTCCATCGAACATGCGTCGTTCATTTTGTATTGGTCTCTACTTCCGCGAATAACCATTTATTCAACAAAGAAAAACAAACATATTTTGTAGAATATATAAACTATAATCGCTTCTTTTTGGTGCAGAGGAGACCAAAACAGTAAAGACAAGATAGTATAAGGGCAAATAAAATGGTGAATTGTTGAGATTTCAAGAATATTTGATGTAGACAAGCAGCAAAGATAAGACGTCGAGCTCGGCCCTGCCTGTAATCAAAGGGAGTAAGTACCTACGTAAATTGGATTATATGTTTACGTGGACAATTACATTGAAATGGAAATGTATGCGGTCGGCTTTACTAGCTAATTTTCAAAGTTGTTAATCTCATTAAATCTACAACACGTTTTTGACTTTATATTTAAACTGGCTTCAGGACAGAGATATGATATAATTTTAAATCTAGAAAAAATATGGTACATTTACAGTACACAATAATTTAAAAGGCCTAATTATTGAAAATATAAATTCTCTTTTAGAAAACTAAGGGGTATAGCAGAAAACATTACAAATCTTGGCACTGTAGTTCATGGTCACACTTAGTAGCAATCAAGAATTCTGTAATACTTTTCATCCAAGAAATAAAAAATTTACAATAAATTGAAAATTAATTACAGAAAAATATATATTTTGTGTAACAGTTGTCCAAAACAATTAGCAAATTAGCAAAACTTGTAAATTACTTGTTTTCACGCCATTATATTCATCGAGAATATCTTGAGCTGACTGGTAGTTCCTGAAAATATGCAGGTCCACCGGCTTTCTGTCTGCAAGGACGGCTAAGATCATAAGCTTGGGATTTTGTATGTCAGACATGACAGTTTCTGTACCTGAAAAATGTTTAATAGAACCCTATTAGACATATTTCAACTGATATTTTTTATTGCTTTTCTGTAATTTTAAGGAAGAATATGAAAAACGAAGTCTATAACTTAGATATGCCCTCCTTGACATTATTATTTAAAAACCACTAAATAAAATCAGATTTATAGAACAAATTATTCTAATCAAGTACAAAAAAATTAACAAGAAAAAGAATCACTTTAATTTTGATATACATAGGTTATATATTATTCAGACAAATTACCTAAACAATCTTTTAATATTGTCTCCAAAGGTTCAGACGGATAAGGACGCATGCCCACAAAGGCGAGTTCTTTCATTCTAAAATACAACCTCTGACATTCTCTAAGAGTTTTGCCACTCGCGAGAGCCAGAGCGAGAATTCCACCTGTGCTGGTCCCAGCTACCCAGTCAAAGCACTGTATAATTGGTTTCCCAACTATTTCTTCTAAAGCTACTAGTGTTTGCACCAATATTAAACCTCGTATGCCACCACCATCTAAGCAGAGTAAGCTGAAAAAAGTAAAGTGTTTATAACATTATAGAAAACAATAAGAATTTGTTGTAAACAAGAAAAGGTAAGACTACTTTTCCTATAATAAGGGATTTTATAAATTTTCATGACATTGTTATTTCATTATGTAATATGAAATACAAGTTGAGTTTATTAAATATAACAAGTTACACACAGTATAAAAAATCGTTCCAGTGTGCACTTTTCCATTAAGAAATTAATCATAAAGGTGCATCATCCTCGATAAACGACAGACTACCCACAAGCATACTGTAGCTATTCTTTATAGGATATTCGAAAGGTAAATGAGCTTACAAGCCACAAGAGAGTAAATAATCATCGCCGACCATGGATACTCGCAACTCTAAAGGAGTTACCAGTGCGTTGTCAGCCTCTTGGGAAGGAATAGGATATCTGAGACTCGTTTTTGTACTACATTTAATTTGGCCACAGAATGGATGTACCAGCAAAAAACTACTTTACCTAAAACGACTAAGCTGATTTACATTTAATTCAATTCAATTTAATTGCAATTGAAATTGATTGCAATTAGTAGTTGAAATCTTATGATGTCTTACAGTAGGGGGAGAGGGGGTCAAATTAGCCCTCAAAACTTCTTACGTAATTTATGAACGGCCCCTAATAAATATCATTGATAATATAGTGGACCCCTTGGTAATCTGACAAACGTTTTACAGGGCAGTGTCAGACTTGAATTTTTCAGATTATAGAGTACTGCCTTAGGCCCCCTAAAGTCCGGGTTTTCTTGAAAAAGAGTACCTTGTAATCCCACAAATTACAGATCAATACAATGGCAGATTATAGAGTACTGCCTAAGACTCCCTATAGTCCAGATTTTCTTGAAAAAAAAAAGTATTTTTTTTAATCCCACAAATTGCAGATCAATATACAGTGGCAGATTATAGAGCACTTACTGCCTAAGACCCCTCTATAGTCAGGATTATCTGAAAAAGAATACCTTGTAATCCTACAAATTACGTTTGCATTAGTGAATAGTGATAGGAATGTCGGATTACAAGGGGCGCCGAATTAGACAGGAGCCGGATTACCGGAGGTCCACAGTATGCTTACAGATAATATAGACAAAACCCTACTAAATGTTCGGCCAGACTGAAGGGCGAGCAACGCGTGCCGCCGTCACCCCACGACGGGTGGCGACATCTAGTCATTTGCATACAAATGTTACTTGATGTAAAAGTTGCTGAAGGCATTATTAAATTAGTCTCTGATTTTCTACATGTTCCACTCACCTTTAAACAAACAAAGCAAACTAAGGAAATTATCGTGTAAACAATATATAGCAGCAATATTATTTGCGGAATCGCAGGTTGTTAATTGTCAGGGTAAGCTTCATTATGAAGTCCTAGAGTTGCAACAATATCACCTTTTCAAACTAACCAACAATAAATCATTTTTGCATATTCAGTGAAAAACATTGTTATTAAACAGTGAAGTGGGTCACGTGATCGACTGTGTCACAGTGCAGGCGACTGTAGGCCGCAACGTAAAACTGGTAGGTGGGGGTGGGAGTGCGGCATCACGTCCGTGTTTTTTTTACAGGGTTGTTGGTGCGAATTTTTATGTACATATTATAAGTTATTTTTTTCAAAAGCGGCTACTTAAATGACAATGGTTTCAGGTTGTCACACTTCTTCTAAAAAAAGGAGATTATGAATATCCACGGAAAGATATATGATTGATTCCATATGATATAAATGACTATATTAGTTTAGGAGAATTTCATTTCTTAATGAGAAGCATACCGTCCCTCTTTTTGGTCGTCATCGACGCAAGCGGCACGTTCCATGGCGGCCACAGACAGCATCTGGCTGATGACGTCGCGTGTCACGCCACGAGCCACGGACGGCGGCGGCACACCATTATATTCGCCGCGGGCCACGCACCATTGTCCACATCCAAACATAGTAGGAGGGCATCTAAAACATTAATGTAATTGACTAAGAATATGTAACAACATATGTGAGATGATATAGAAAAATATGATGTATACACACACAATTTTCAGAAAAAACTCGTACAAAGAATATTAGGCGTAGCGCAGCAGATAAAATAAACACCATCACATATCTTGGGACTAAAAATCGAGGATAAAAATATAGGCGCGAGAAAACTTCGCGCCGATAATTAGAATTTGGAGCATAACCTCTAATGAACTATGGTTTTAGTAAAATAAATGTATGTTTAATATTAAACTAAATATAATTAGTAAGGGCCCTTTCCCTATTATAGGTATCGAAATAAATAGTCAATTGTATTCATTAACACTTTATAAAAAGCTGAGTGGTCAACGGTTTGCATTCAAATCAAAAGATAAAAAATTTAAATTTTAATCATGGGCAATTGACCAATGATTTTGAATTACGCTACTTACTCCATGCGTCAGGAGCACTTTAAGCCGTCTGTCCTGGATGTATTGCTTTGATGCAACCCCCAACCCTTACTGAAATAGTATAGAGAGCTAAATGTCCAAGCCCTTCAATCTATAATAAAAAGATTGTAGGATGATATGCCCTCTGTATTAGGATGATAAAAACCTGACATACTTTTTTATGTGACTCAAATTATAATAAAATATTTACATGATATCTGATTGCAAGAGCGTGGACAAAAATACCAGATTCACATTAACATGTAACAGGAAATTTCTAACCTGCTAGCGCCCACGGCATGCAATAAGTACACTATCTTATCGTAATTGCTTGAACTCATTTCTGCTGGCACAGCATGTCTGGGTGTGTAACCTTTGTTATTTTTTGCTTCTAAATCGGCCCCGAAAACTATTAGAGCCTGTACCATTGCTATGTTTGTTTGCATGACGGCTAGATGTAAAGGAGTGTTCCCTTCATTATCACCGATGGAATGTTTGGCGCCTCTTGACAATAAAGCTATCGCACAGTCTAATCGTCCTCTTAGAACCATAATATGCAAAGCTGTCCTGCCATCAAAATTTAATATGTTTATATCACAGTTTTTGTCCATTAACGCCACGATTACTTCTCTGGATATCGCCCAATGCAAAGGAGTTCCCCCATGTTTCATATCCTGAGTGTATAACTTATTTGAAGTATCTTGAATTAAATCTGCAACTATGGCTGTAATGTATACAAGCATGCTTTCAGAAAAAAAGAATTTTAAAGAAGTAACAGTAATACATGCAACCAAAAAATTTGTAACGCTAATACGTCATTTCTTTCATCAATATATCGCCACAATCTTTAAATAAATAAAAAGAACTTAAGAACAAATTCAGGCCCTGAAGAAATTACTTCTCGACCAAAACATTCATAAAATGCGCAGGGCTTTTAACGCGACAATGAACAGTTTCCTCATACCAAAAGTCCTCGCACCATAACTCATTTTGCTTTCAAACAACAGTGCAAATGGTTATTTTTTTTTAAATCGCAAAATAATTATATTAACTAAAACAAAATAACATTATGTCTCTTGGTCAATACAAAGGTTATATATCTTATGTTTCTACAAAAGATAAGAATGTGTATTCACATCCCAATTTGGGTGAGCTATTAAATTTTTGATCATTATATTTATTAGCCTTATAGATACATGATCATTCTCTTTGGGTATTTATATTTCAATAGATTATGACCGGGGCTCCGCCTTACATTGATTGATCATTGATTGGTTACATGGATCTGTTTCAGTGATTTTTCCTTTTCCTCTCGCTTCTACTCTTGCTTTGATATCGCTTTTCCTCTCTATCGTCCTCCAAGCCCACATCTCCCTCTCACCCCTTCCCCACTTCTTCTAATTCCTCATTTCTCTCTCCTGCCTATCATCCTCGCTAAACAATGTGAGCAAATAAATGGTGCCAACAAAACAAATTAAAAATAAAGACTTTTTTTAATTTGTTGTTTTAATTTATATGTATAATTATATAATATAATTTACATGTTGACACAATTTATTGCTATAATTTATAACTTATAAGCTTATGCGATGATGAGTTCCATGGGTATTAAATTTCATCAAAAACACTCAAGACAATGCTGAATTAGTATTACTTTATGTGACAGTGTGTTCAATCAGTACACCATATTTGATTAAAATTGATTAAGCCATTCTCTAGTCAAAATAGGGTATGAAAACAAACTCAAATTGTGGATCAGAAGAGTTCTATCAGTATATTAAATTTCATCAAAATTGGTTAAGTTATTACAAATTTATAAGAATACAAACAGAGAAATGAACAGACGCTAGCTTATATGGTTTAACATGGTAGACAGTAGCAAGCTAAAAATTAATTTTCTTCCAGGAATGTTTTTAACAGGATTCAGCCTAATTATGATCGGTTTGAATATTTTTTTAATTAAGTTAACCGTGAGAAGGATTACATACAAACAAATATAAGTCTAAGTTCTTCCTTAAGGTACAAGCTACCACTACACATAATTTTATTAAAATTAGTTTAGCAATTTAGTCAGTAGAATGTAACAAACATACAGTCTCACTTTCGTATTAATGATGTTAATATAGATATCTATTTGTGGTTTCTTTATTATTAAAATAATAATCGTTTTTTTTACTAAAAGATTAATTTGATTGTAACATCTTCTAATTGAATTGCCATGTTGAACAATTTTGAATTAGTGGTTTCCTTTTTATGGTAAGAAAAAATAAGATATAACAGTGTTCCAGGGATATATATATATAACACATACATCAGACCAAACCACATACATCTACTGAAATTACAAACAGAACATACGAGTTCCGGCCAGCCTTGAGCCATGTTATCTAAGGCCAATATACAGAATTGAAGAATGATACTCTGGAGCGAGTTATGTTGCAGAATTCAACTAATGGTCCTGAGATTCAGGTGCCTAATGTACTTATTTATAGCTCTGTGGTTTCAGAGTTCCATTGCACTCCTATTGTACTGCTTTTGAGTGACAGAACTAAACTATCCCCCTCCCCCCCCAAAGAGGAGACAGCTTTGAAAACATCTGTTATTTAATTGATCGTAATGGACTGAATAAGGATGAAAATTAATTGTATTATTTTTGATACTAGTTGTAATTAGTAAAATAACAATATAGAGTGGAATTTAAAATCTATAGTTACATTAAATGTTTTTGTGTCCAAAACTTTTGTTAATTAAAAATATCTTCTCAGATAAAATTGTACTACAGCATACTAATGTAAACTACATCAGTGTATTAATGTACACTGACATCCGAACTAATTATAAATAACTACTGTGAAGTAGTCTATGTGTGACGGACCAGGCGCAGGCTTATGGAACGCTTAACGGCCCGTTTTTGGTTTTGCTGATTGGCTGACTATTCGCAGGAGCGGCACCTCGCTAACTTAGGTCATCGAAATAATACCTCTGAACACTATGTCTATAGAGATGCCGAGCTTCACTTCCGATATGCTGACACGTATGCTATGTACTATAGTAGACTGTAGATTAAGTGTAGTACTGGGGTAGCGCAGGCTGAATGCAGCATGCAGCTGCATTCTTATACTATTTTCTACTATTTCCGAATTCGTTCTTCAGAGAGCGACCAATTAGTCGGGTTAAATTTAGACCAATTGAATCGAAACGCCCGGATCTCAAAATCTATCCTCGATCGGAAGCCGTATCGTCGAGACAGCTATGTTATTTTCTGACATCGATTCCGGACCGTACTGTAACGGGCGCCGCTATCTGGCGCCGTTCGTTCGTTTGTGGATTATCTGCGACCTTAATGGTACAGGTATGGGACGGAGGACTTACTCTTGCCTCATGCCCGGGCGTCTTCTCATCGGGGATACGGCCCCGACGGATCCAGGTGGGTAGAGGCCTCTTTATCCATTTCGTGAAGATCCCATCTCTCGTCAGCTCAGCTGATCAGGCTTTACCCGTCTTGAGCTTTCTTGGGAGCGGTCGACCGCTCGGTGACCTCTCGTGCATTAATTCAATATTCCGGAGGAAATCATGAGGGCCCTGATCGGCGATGTTATACATTCGGCGAGCAATGTGCTGGATGAATTCCTTTACGGTTTCAATGCAGAGGTCGCGAGCGATTATAGAATTTAAGACGTACCATTCCGCTCCTATGATTATCCCGTAGAACGATGTTCTACTGGGTTTGGATCTTCTTCCTTTGTGGTGTGGAGCAAAGTGTGCACCATGTTGGTGCTGTGTAAGTGAGCCGAAAACGTTTATAGCCCTTATATGGGACAACTTTGGCTTGGAGTGGTAAGTGTGATCGGAAAACTGGGCGCAGCATGTTCAGCGCGGCTCTGCTCTGGTGGATGACATGCTTCACCTGCGCGGCCATGCGCATGGAGCGATCGATCTGTACGTCCAGATATTGTACCCTGGTCTACCATTCCACTTCCTGGTCTCGGAGTCTCAGATTCGGTGGCATGATAAGCTGTTGGCCGGTCAATAAGGCGGCCGTCTTTGTCACATTAACGGCGACTCACCATTTGTCCAGCCAATCTGGCAGTAGGTCGAGGACCCTCTGAAACTTCGTCACTGCGAGGTCAGCCCAATGAGACGATGCTAGATGAGCGCCGTCATCCACATATAGTGCGAGCAAGACATCTTGTTTCCAGTTCTGTAATTGGCCTACGAGAGTGGGCATGCTATCCGTGAACGCTGCATATCGACAATGCGATAGGCAGCTGCCTTGCGATACTCCGGCACGGATGGATCGTGGATCCGAAGTCGTGTCTTCGACTGCAACGAAGAAGCTGCGACCCTCCAGGAACGACGCTACTGTCCGCACGAGCGCAGACGGGATCTGGGTGTTCGCTAATAGTTTATACAACAATCCGAAGTGCCACACTCGGTCTAACGCCTACTCGATATCGAGGAAAATTCCAACGATGCGGCGACTACGGTTGTGCTCGGCGGCCATGTAGTGCAGAACTCTTACCAGCTGGAGCGTAATTCAGTGTCCACTGCGTGATCCCATCGGCGACTAGTCGGCGCCGGAAGATGTGTAGTCGCCGCACTGTACGCGGTCTGGACTATCTCAATGAGGTAATGTGCGGCTAAGTCAACCTTTTCTGGGCAGGAGAAGAACTTGCCGATGTGGAGCTCCTCTAGTGCGTGTTGATACGCGCTCCAATCAGTGCGGTGTGTTTGTGGGCGGGCGGGAGTTATGTGGGCGGTGGTGCCAAGCGTGATCAGTATCGGGAGGTGTTGTGTGTCCATGTCGTAAAGTACCTCAATGTGGATCGGAAATTGGAGCTGGTGGCACGATATCCAGCACATCGACTCCAAAGCGGGGGTCCGTCGCAACGTAAGATTGGGTGACTGTTCCGATGACTTTATACCCGTGATCTTCTGAGTCTTGTAGCAATTGACGACCAGCCTGCGAGACGACTCTCGAACCCATGCTTGGCGTTGAGGTTGCCCGCCAGAATTGTCGGAGTATTGCAGTCGAAAATTGTGTGAATATCAGAGGAGCAGAAATGGGAGCCAGGGGAGGTGGGCCACGAACAGGCGCAGCTCTGTTCCAATCGAGCCCATCCTTACTCCTAAGGTCCTGGTAGTTATGAAGTCCGGCAGCTCCAATCCTTCGTGGGCAACGTCCCTCCGTACAAGCATCGTAGTACCCGGGATACGATTCACCGGGGTGAGACCTCGTCGCGGCGGGACACGAAGAAATTGGGCAGGCGGAGTTCTTGTCTTGGTCGAAGTTTGGTCTCACCTAGAAGGATAATGTGTATATCTTGCGACTGGACAAGCGTACGTAAGTCCTGTGTCTTATCCGAGATACCACTGGCATTTCAACAGACTATTCTTAGGTCAGCCGGTGCGTGCCAGAGACGAGGAGTAGTGTTTGTAACACTGCTAGGATTGGGACCTGGCCAGCCATGATAGCGCGCAGGACCCTCATCAACTACGCTTGCATCCATGTAGACCTGTGTCAACGGAGTCGATAGAAGCGCCGGTGGTATCCCGTGTTGTGAGAGCCCTCTGCGGTGCCGTCGGCGGCAGCATCGTCGCGGGTCGCGGCCCTTGAGTAGGTAGTCTTTCTGGTCGCGGCGCTCGCGATGCCATTGCTGGTTCCGGAGCGACCTGAATGGTTGGAACTGTCGATGGATCGGCAAATTGCTCTGGAGAGGGCAGGAGTGGGAAGCGCGCTCTTCTCCTCCTTCTCTCCGCGATGGGCTCCTCCATTGTCGAAACCCGGGTAGGTTGGTCGGTGCAGTGGGTTGCTGGGTGAGATGTGTGAGAAGGCTCCATCGTCACCATTGATGAGCCTGGTTTCGTTCGTGGGGCTGTCGTTGTCAAGGGTGCCATCGGGGTGATGGAAGATGAGCTCCTGCAGCGCTGCCACGATCATATCGGGTATCTGGCGCCCCTGAACGGCTATTGTCAGCGGTCGATAGCCCTACCGTCATAAGGGCCACCGATATCTATGTCACGTGATCGGCCCTCTGAAGGATTACCGTGGTAAAAAACTGCATAAGTATTAGATGCATCTCAGAAGTAAAACTCATACAAACTCATATCTTTATTTACAAATAAATTTATATATACAAAGCTATCCTATTATATACATTTTACTATAAATCGCACCGAAAAAGCGATGTTTTCTATATATGACTTACGAGTTTGAAACTCGTCTGTACAAACTATATGACTGAAGATAAGTTAATGGATATGTTTACACCGTGTGTACATCGGGGTACGCAGGAACGTTTCCGTCGCGAACACTATATAAAATTATTTTAATTGTTAATGTCTTGAAAACTAAACTAGCTATAGGATATGATAATCACTATCTAAAGTATATCCATTACTTTATCTGAAAGGTGGCTATTTTCACATTCAGTATTTAAAATAAACAATGACAAATGATAAGATATAAAGGAATGATATTTTGCTATGAAACTATTCCTTAATCCACATACAGGGGTCTATATCATGGTCTATACTCCAATGGCAAAAGTAAGTTTGTAATTACAAAAAACAATTTCCATACAATCTAACTACAAATTAATGATTTTCAGATTCTTTCCCATAAGACTTTCCTTCTTACCAAATTGTTTCTATGGTAATGGAAAGTAACCTATAGGTCTTGATTTACTTGCGAGTTTCAAAATGTAAAGCATAAATGGCCATATTTAGGTTACATTTGTTGATTATTTTGACTTAGAACCTTGATTTTCTTACAGCTCTAAAGGACCTTAAACCTAAGTATTTGGTATTAATTTCAACTTGATATCTCCACGCGTCTCAGATAAAAAGGGTCTTGATAGATACATGGAGAGACAGACAATGAGTTGATCTTATAAAGGTCCTTTTTTTTAGAGGTATGAAACCTTAAAAAAGAATTGGACCTATAACTCATGAGTTATACACCTCTTACCTCAGGACAACAATCACAAAGCGCGCTTGGTCCCTATATAAATACTACATCTATTCTATTACTAATTCTAGTAAAAAACGGTAGCAGTACAGAGTGACGACAAACTACTTCTATGATTACAATTAGCATTTTTTTTATCAATTGTCAATCAACATTATTTAACTGTATGAGCTGTTTCAGTTTTTTTTTGCTGCTTAATATGCTGCACATATTTGAAAACATGTCAATGACAATAAATAAATAACAATAATAATAATAATAGTAATGACAATTAATTAAGGGTTTACTGATTTGTAATGACAAATAGACAATGTGTGAAAGATTCAGGGCCTATTATTTTCGTTATATTTATTGCATCATATTAACAACTTACAAAAAATCTTAAAAAATGGTCTAATTATGTGATAATATCACAGAAAAAATAAATATTAGATATTTATTATGATTATAAAATTAAAAAGAATTCTTAAATAAGAAATTTCTTGCTAAACAGTCCATACCTAATCGGTATATCTGTCCCGATTGTATTAATTGTGCGAAGAGAAGCGATTTCCATATTATTAACTATAGAAAGATAACCTACATCACCTGCGCATAGTTATCTTTTAAATATGTTATCATCGACTATTGATGTGATGGATATGAAAATATGGTTGTAATTTTTGTACAATTTTCCTTAATACTTCAAATCACGTAATTGTTAAATAACAACTGCTAATATTATTTCGCTTCACGTTTACTTTTCCAGTTATTGGAGTGACAAAATTGAGATATTTTTAATTAAAGCTTATTAGTTATTAACTTTTTAATGTTCAAGTACTTTTTTGTTTTAAGATATTTGGTAACTAATATATCACAAGTAGATTTATATTCTCATTAGAATGTTAAAATAATACTAATAAATAATTGCATTTTTTGTAGACATTATGCTACATTAAATGTTTTTTTTTATAAATTAATTCACTTTATTTTTAATAAGCAATGTTTTGGAAACATGAACTGCTTAGGTTATCCAACAATTGATTGTAATTGTAAGTTGTGCTGTCAAGTACATCCATTCATCAATTTTCAACCAATCGTCCATTCGTGGATGATTTTTTTAAAACTTAAAGATATGGTAAGATGGACGGATTCTCCCCTCATGTACCCTATAATTTTTAACTAATTACATTTGTTCAGCATGTTCACATCACATTTTTGGTATTATGTAGTACAAAATGTTATAATAGCATATTCTCTGTATTTCAAAGTAGACGTGAGAAACCCCTCCACCTTATTGAGATTTGGAGACATTTTGTCAAACTTCCATTTTGAGGTCACGTAATTTATGGCTGACCTCATCCATATGGAACAGACTTTATATGAGTATGTTCATTTCAAGTTAAGAAAAGGTTTTAATTAAAACCTTGTTCATTTAAAGATACAGATTTAATTGAAAGGTGCAATCAATGAACATTTCATTTTAATACTATTAGTGGAGTATAGTAATACCTGTATGATGATAAAGTGAAAGCTTTAATTCCCAATTAGATGACACATTTTATGATATGCCATTTCAATAGCAGATAACAAATTTTTTAATACCTATGGCAATTTTTCATGTTCTATTTTAAAAAACTAAAGCTAAGAGCAAGTTCATAAAATGACAGTGAAATATTTACCTGGTAATGTTGTGGTGCTTTTCACACCTTTATCTGCTGTGAAATTTACGTCGGCTCCAGCAAGCAGCAATGCACGGACGCATTCTGGTGCATTCGCCAAACACGCCATATGCAACGGGGTATACCCCTGGTTATTGTACAAATTTAGGTTTGGCGCCGAATTATTAGCTAGGGCCTGAAATTTTCATAGATTTATGAAAATTATCATGTACATTTATGTAATTATATTTATCTTAACTGCTATAGCTTTTTGTAATGCACGCGCAACATCCATTGTTCTTCACCCTACTCATTAATTATATACCTGTCTAGTTTTTCAGATTGTTTTTGAAGAAACAAGATGTTTAATTACTGTATAATATTCTTAAAACTATCAATAAAGGATAATATAAAATTCTAAGACTTTAATGATTCAGAAGGGATTTACAGGAAAATTCATTGACCCAGAAAACTAACTACCAATAATAAAATGAATCAGTAAGGAAAACAAATTCTAGTGGTCAAGTTAATAAATGAAATGTCAGTTTGAATTATTATGATGGTTACATGCTTGAATTTACTCTCAAATTCTCTAAAATATCTTTAAATATTTTTCACTCTTTCACCATCTCTTTTTAAACTAACTTTTAACAAAAAAATCACTTTAAAAATTAATTTTGTGTTCAAAGTCTTCCTTTTAATGATTGTTAGGGCTAAAAACCATTAAAAAGATGTGGAACGCATAATTGATTCAAAATGACTTTTTGTTAAAAATGATTTTAAAAGGATATGGTGGAAGAGGCTCTTAGTCTACTATACAGTATTGAATCAATTTCCATAATCTCTTAATATAAATGCATATGTGCAATTGAATACTCACATTTTGAACTGAAGCAATTAAATTAGATGTTGGTTTTAACACAAACTTATTTAATAATTGTTTCCCAATTAATCTTAACATTTAGTTTAAAAATTATGGACTTTGCTAATACAATAATGCAAGGTAACTAAAAATTAGCAAGGCAAAACAGACAGGTAATGAGTGAAAATTTCAAACTGCCAAATGACAAATTTAGTGAAGAAACACCATGTGTCAATAGAAACGATTCAAACAGATAAATATGACTCCATCCGCAAAATAAACATGTCAAGTCACGTAAGCACATATATTGCTTCATAATGGATTTACATAACCATGCAATGTTGTATAGCATAAATTCATTGTCAATTACATTTGACAATGAATTTATGCTATTACCAAGTTTTATTTTTTTACAATAATGATGGAAGAAATCATTTTGATTACAATTTAGTAAATCATTAATTTAGCCCTCTTTAGCATAAACCAAATAAACAAAAAAAAAATAAACCTTAATTACATGTACAAATTGCAATTTATAAAAAAAATGAACAAATTATTCACAGCTTTCAACCTTTATTAAGGGCGTGATTCACCACTCATTTCTAAATTAATGCTATATTTCTCAGAAATTACTAATCCAATAATTACATCTAATTTAATTAATTTCATGGTAAAATTGTAGAAAAAAGGACAAGGTTATAATTTTCATTAATGGATAATAGCATCCATTCCCCCACACGTTTTTCATTATTTATAATATTACCAAGAAGTTAATTGATTTTTTTTTATTGCCCAGAACTATTGACAGTGTAATACTGTATTTTTTTAATATATCTATTCTATTAGTAGCATTCATATATTGGCTTGACATGCAATTCATTTTTGTGAATTAAAAAACGTTCTTAGATGTTTTAAACATTTTTGAAGGAAATTCATCAATTGCTCATCACCTCATATTTTTGTCGAGTACTTGGTGAATTGACACTTGATAGGCTGTTAAATATTTAACAATACCTATATAATGAATCAACCTCTAATAAATTATTTTAATTTGAATGAAAGAAATATACTGTTTAATTTCAATTATTTCACAATTTGTTCTAATGCGCAAATCCTTTTGCACATTTGGTTTCATATTTGTTTTGGCTATGTATGAGCAAATTAGAAAAGAGCCACCCTTAAGTTTCTTGCTCGTTCTTCTTGAGGGAAAACTGCCTTCCGAATGAGCAGTAAAGTGTAAATTTGCAAAAAAATATGACATATTTCAAGTGTTATTTTGTAACCTATGAAATAAAGATATTTTGAATTTGAATTTGAATTCGAGGTTTATGCATTTTAATTAATATATGTGACAAGAACTTTCCAAATCTCGTACAAGTAAAGAGAATCAATAATATGTAAAGAATATGTATTATTGAATTCTTCTGATTCTAGAAAACAGACGGATATTATTCATACTGATGGAATTCAGAATTATATGATTTTTTATAATTCTAGGAATTATTGACATAATTTTTGGCAAAATATTATTATGAAACACTCATTATTATAAAAGAAAATTCTAGGAGAACTTTATGATATTCATTTGCAAAGAAATTATTTGTCCGTGTTTGTGATAGTTTTGACTATATGGCTACTAATAAACAAATAATATATAGAAAAAAAATTAACAAAATCGTGCATAGTTACCGTAATTATTTCTTTATTACTTGCAGCTGCATAATGATACACTGTATTACCATCATTGTCTATGTTGTCTGTGGAGCATTTCAATGACACTAAACTCTGTACCATACGGATGTTGCAGGCTTTGACTGCTACCTGCAAATTTTATTTGAAAAATTGTATATAAATAAATTTGTATATTGAATTTACAGATGAATTTCTTTGTCACGTCATGAATGCTATTCTAAGCAATGTCTAAAGTTATATGTGATATTCTTTGTTTTTATCCATTCATATCATAAATATACCCAGAAATTACCATGGTTACTCAACCTATTCATGGATAGCAATCTGTTTGATTTAAAAGAGTATGAGTGTGGACTAAGGATGGATAAACCGTCTGTAAAAACAACCTGTACTCTGACGACCAACTAATCCTTGCACCATTAGAGTGCGAGCTGCAGGAGATAGTAAAAAAATGAATGATTCTGTTAATAAAAGAGGTAAGAAGGTAAATATCAGTAAGGCTAAAGTGATGGTGTTTGAAAGAGGTGAAAGCACAATGAGAGAGTCGAACAAGTGAGAGTTTGTATATTTGGGTAGTCTGTTAACAAATGATGGTAAAGATGATGAAGATATCGAAAGGAGAGTGAATGCAGGAAATAGTGAATGGGGCCTTGCTTGCTATTAGGAATAGTAAAAGCATCTCACAACAAGCACGTTTGGCTATCCATAATGGGGTACCCAATCCCTGTACTTATGTATGGTAAGGAATGCTGGGTATGTCAGAAAAAAAAATGGAAGGATCAATGCAGTGGAGATCCAATCTCTGTGTAGTATTATGTCTCAGAAAGATATACATAGAAACAATGATGTCAGAGCAGTGTGGTTTGAAAGAAGATGTAGCGACTAGACTAGAAAGAGGTATGTTGCTTTGTATGTTGGTTTGGCCATCTGGAAAGGATGAATAAAAGTAAATTGACAAAACAAATCTACAGAGCGAATGTGTGTGATGGAAAGGTCGGTAAGGGTCTCCCTAGAAAATTCTATACAGACCATATCGGTGGCATATTGAAAAAGTGCCAAATTTTAAGCACCAGAAATCGATGAGCTTGCATGAAAAAATTGATGGATATTAGTGAAGAAAGAGAGATATGCAAAGATTGTATCATGTGGAAATGTATATCGCTGCCTACCCTTCTGGAAAATAGCTGTGAGTTAATATTATTATTATATACACCCAAAAAAATTTAAGTAGGGTTCACATACTTAGTCTAAGGCAAAGTAAATTACTTACATATTTTATTAGCTGTAAAATACTACAAATCAAAACAGTACTTAATTGAACTTAATTATAAACCCAGTAGAGTCCCTCATATTAAAAATAACATTATAGTTATAATGTGAAAAAACTGTCTGTTATGTTTTCATAGCTAACAGTTGAATCAATTTTTATGAAATTTTGATATGGAAATGGATTGATTCCAAGGGAGGATATGGTCTACATTTGATTTGCCTCTCAGTCCATTTGTCTGAATGTTTTTTTATAACTCAACAATGACAAACCAGGTTTTGATGTAATTTAGTGTACTGGTCATTATAAACTCATGAAATATCAGAAGTTATCACTTAAAATGTAGTTATCATAACCCAACAATAGTTAATCCAATTACAATTTAATTTTGTATTCTGATGGAACATATTGTCATACAAAATACAAATTACTGCTTCTCTGTATGTCTTCTTGTGTGTCAGGTTTTAATGCTGCTGAGGCAGATCCTCTCACAAAATTTTTTACTCAAACTGAGGGGCTTAGACCTAAGTCTTCCATGTTGCCCTGGAACAGCAGGTTTGATAGTCATGCTTTTAACCACTTTGCTATAAATTGTTCGCTGATTTTCACTGCTATGTTTTTTTATTATTCTATAATTGCTGAACCAATTTCAGTAAAATTTTGAATCTAATAAACACGTCCTTGCATAAAATATAAACAACATATTAAGCGAATAAATTGTGTGAAAGTTGTGTATAAAATTATTTTCATTTATTTTTATTTGATCAGCCATGTTCCCCTTTTATCGCCACTCTAGTGAGAGGGGTTAGGCAGGGTAATAGGAATTGAAAGAGAAAAGGAAAATGACAAGAAACTAAGAGGAAAAAAATTAAAAGTGGCCATAATTAAAGTGAAAGCGAAAATGAGAAACAAGAAACGGAAAACTAGAAGGATGGCATTTAGACATTGAATCAAAAATTGCATTTCCTATGGCATAAGCATCAAATTTAGGATAGACATGTTAATATATAACAACACATCAATGAAAAGTCTTTATCAATACAGGTGAGATTGCAGCCAAAACTACCTAGTAGATCCATAAATTCCCATACCATTAATGGTGTTGCACCAGTCGCTGGGTCACTATCGTTTATATGCTTTTGAACTTCCTCTTCATTAAATAACTCATAAAGACCAAAATAAGCAACCAAATGTGCTATTGTCCACGATTTATGTTCACTAAGAGTATCACACAGTTTTTGAAGACTTTTTTCTGTACACTATAAAAAGAAATCAATATTAACAGTACTATACAAAAATAATTTAATTAAAAAAATATATACTATGACTATATTATACAATCATTTTAAAAATTGCTAACATATCTTAATTACATTTTTTAAAGATCTGGAACCACAGTTTATATACATTAATGAAATGTCATAAATTTATTTATTTTAATCTTTCTTCATACCAGTTAACACCCGTTATTATAATTGTGTATGATATTTACATATACTACTAGCGATTTCTTTAATAGACTTACTCAACGGTGAGGAAATGAAATACAATATTATAAAATTATTTAACTTACTTCTTTTGTTACAGTAATATATTGAGGTATTCGATCCTTATATATTATAAATCTTTCTTCAGCAGTTTCTCTATCTTCTGATCTAAATAAACTGCCAAAAAAGCCACAATTATTATTTTAGTTTAGGTGATTATATATGAAGTTCAGAGGTGATGAAATTATACAAACATCACAAAGTTTTTTTTTTCTATACATTTTTAACAAATTAAAATATTAACCTATACATTTGATGAAGACTTTCAGTAAAGGGTTTATGTAATACAATCTCATAGTATTTTTCCTTAGGGTTTTTACTGTCTGCAGGGACTTTTGGACCATACAATAATATAGATTCTTCGCGGTAGTGAATCGGCCTTGAAATATAGTTATCAAAACGTACTTCTTGAACTTTAGTCGGGGACTCTTCAGTGCCCAGAAGGCCACGTAGAACTAAAGAAACATAATTGTAAATTAATTTTAATTATCAGGAAAAATTCTTTAATTGCAACATAATTTTAAATAATAAATTAGATACTTACACGAATTAAACATTTTGTTATTGATTGCAGGTGAAACAACTCGTTTTTGTTAAATTATCAGTATTTTTCTGGTTATTACAAATAAAAACTATTAAAAATCAAATTATCGCTATTCAAATACAAAGGTACAGTTTTAAACAAGGGATCAATTCACAATCTGTAACAAAATTATATTCCGCTCTATGGATCCATAGATAATACACTATATGGTAGTTATCATCAGTGGTATGGTATGGATCAGTTAAAGTATCAGTATTGCCAGTCTTACTTTCGAGAAAAACTGCAGTCTAGCTCTAAAAAAGCTGAAGAAAACTAATATCTTTCAGAAATATTCAATTTTTCTTAAATGGTTTGTGATCAAAAACGGTGAAAGATAAAGCAATTGAACTATGTAATAAAAGATATATATTAATTTCAGCCTTAAAAATCACAAAGATTTCACATGATATCAAAAATTATCAACAATAATTTTATTTTTATTCATTCACTTTTTAAAAGGGAGTGCGACAAAAGATATGGATTACTGATCAAATATTTATTTTTTGCCAGAAATGAACTTTAATTCGCAGGTAAAAAACGATATCAGTAATTTATAAAATAGCAAAACTAGTTGTTTAAATCGTAAAATAACCAAGATAAGATAGCTAATTTGAATTGTTATTATTTTTTCTGAGGCATAGCCTTTGAGAAATGTCCATCAAAAATTATCATTATTTATTTGTAATCAGTTGCATATTAAGTGGGGTTATGACTCTTCCTTTGCAGCTGATTCAAAATTAAATATATTTTTTTTTGACATATGATTTTTCTTATAATAATATATAAGAGCAGGGCCGGCTCTAGAATTAAATTATAGGTTCTCAAATCACTATTCAATATATATCATTATTTAATAATTGGCGAATTATTATATACTGAAACAAATGAACCAATAATTTATATCTCATAATCACATTCATTGTATACGTTATTATTTCTTTACCTAGTAAACAGAGTCCCAAATAAAATAACAAATGTGTTGTGTTTCACACATTATTAGGTAGATGCACAAAAGATAGATCGTTTGTGTTTGTAAACTGCTTTCTGATTTTACAAATATCATTTTAAAATTATCGATGTTTCAAACTGTCTTTGGACATTAGATACTTACATGGAATTGAATTATGAAATCTAAGTAATTTCATATCTTGTAATAATTACAGTTTACATGAATATAATTTTATTAGAGTGTTCTATTGAAACATATAACTTTCTAGCGTAAGTAATTTATTTTGTATTTTATTAGAAAAGAAAAACATAATCTACTATTGTGATGTAATAGTGTGACATATTTTGTCGTTGTGATTTTGGGAGCATTCAAATGGTGGCTGTAAAAAGGAATAGATTTTCACCTCTTTATTTTATTATTCAGTCTCGGTTTTGTTAGGGGCCATTAAAGTTTTACGTAAGCAAAAAAGAGGAGTGGGGTGACCTTTGCTTTGTTTATTTTCAATGACATGGGGGACGGGATGTCTGGACGATTATTACATCAGCAGTATTTAAATAATTTCAATACCTGATTTTCCAGGAAAGAGATTCCCCTTATTATTTACCCTCACGCTGTGTTTTATAGTTAAGTTAGAAAAGATCGAAGTTGGGGATTACCGCGCACGTTATTCGTTTGTCTAAATTTATTCGATCTCGTCTATTTCCTTCCAAGTGGAGTACGGGCACAATTAATAACACAGTATTGCTCACCTCTTAATAGGAAGCATTTGAAGTTGTACTCTACTCTCAACTGTCAAAGTCAAGCAATTTTCTGTTTATGATACTCATTAGGACATATTTAGAAAAGACACTAGTAGGGTAAGTGTGGGTATTACCGCGGGTGCAGTATTATCACGGAGTTTTTCATTACATTACAAACTAATTACACACAATTGTTTGTAATTTCAAAAAATTCAGCAATAAATATATTAATTCTAAAATGTAATTAGAAACGACCCGGTATGAAATTTAATTATTTAGTTTGTTATAAATGATTGAAAATTAGATTGATCGTTTGAAAAGAAAATGTCATCGTTTTTTGCAGTTAGTGTGCAATTGTAGGTTCGATTAAAATGTATTTTCTATGAATTAATGCTTTGAGATCTATATTTATTACATTTCAGAGTAGATTATACTTTTAATGTAAAAATCCTAACAAATATTGAATTTTAATTGATTATCACTTTTAATTTACTGCCGCGGTAATTGTCACGGACTTTTGCTGCATTTCAGTATTACCCGGTTTTCATAAAATCATGGAACATGGATTCAAGCATGTGAACTATGTCCCTTGGATGTTAATGCTATTGACTTTAAAAAGTTTTCAATAGATTAAAAGTTCATCTAGTGAAACAATAAGTAATTTAGAAACGACAGAAGAAAATACAAAGAATATTGAAGGATTAGCTTTTGGAAAGTTTAATCGATAAACTAAACTAGAATCGTTTAAAAATCATGGCAGCTCTAATTGGACTGGACTAGAAGAAGATAAAAGTCTCTTTGACGTATGGTATTTAGCAACGAATAACAAAAACTGATCAAATTGTTGATTTCCCTGAGGTAAGTTGTGAGATGCATAATCATCAAATATATTTGGTTTATATTTAAACTTATTTAATTAAAGAATTATTTTATTTTATAAACTTTCAAAACTATTTTTTTCATTATATTTCAGGAGAATTTTTCGTTTGAAGGAACCACAATGTCTCTCTAAGGAAACTATCTAGAGATGCTGACAACATAGCAATACCACCAGAACAAAACTTGGAGCCACTGAATGATCCAATATTACGATAATTATTTAATATTATTAATTATACAGTCAATGTACACGATAATTAAATAATGATTCACTGCTACGTTATTTGATACTTATAAAAAAATTAATTTAGCACTTTTTTAATATTAATCAGTTTATCTTTACATTAATCAATTTTTTTTATTAATCAATTTATATTTATATTAATCAATTTTTGAGTATTAATCAATTTATGTATATTAATCCATTTTTTAATATTAATCAATTTTTTCTGTCGCGATAATAATCTAGATCATTCATTGGTGTGTTTGAACATCAACTGATAGAATTTAAGAAATTTATAAATCATGTTTCAAATAAAAAAATAATTACGAATTATACAGGCTGTTTTATGATTCATATATAATAATATTTTTAATGAAAATTTTCAGGATATAAAAGATGATGAGACTATGGAAAATGATAACGTTGATTTGTTATTGGGATTGACGTTTGATATGCATGGAAATCTGATTCGGATTTAAATACAACAGAACAATTGACTGAAATTTCCTGACCCCAGAATTACCAGTTGTGATTGACTCTCACCAATCTGGACATTCTTTCCTCAACACCAGTCCCCGAAGATTCTGTCCTCTCCAATCAAGAAACGCCAACCATTTCACTAATACCACCAGAACCACGACTTTTGGTGATTGAAGAAACTCAAATGTCGCTTCAGCTATGGAGATAAAAGTACCTGAATCAGGAGAAGTTATTCCTGAAAAGTCACTAGTCATAAGACCAAACGTTCTAGAATTAGAAATTCATAGTTTTGATGAAGCTCTAGCAACTTCTGAAAATTTTGACAGGGAAAAAATTCTTCCATGAAGATGTCTCTAATAATTGTGACCTAGAAGTTGAAAAATTCTCTGATCCATTTCAAAAACTATTGGCCAAGGTGTGATCTTTCAACAAAAATAAAACGATGCAATTAATTCGATGAAAATTCCATCTGTGCTGACCAGCACTCAATGGCAATCGATCAAAAAGCCAAAAAAACAAAATACAGTCAAAGAAAGAAGCAAAGTTTTAAGAAGAAAAATTGAAATTGAAAACAAGAGATTATGAAAAAAAGGTCGTTTCGAAAAGAAGAAGAAATACTTAGAAAGGATCAAATAAACTAAAGAAAAACAAAATCATAAAACAAGAACAAAAATAAAAGAAAATTGAAAACAAAATAAAAATCAATTGAAAAAAGAAGCAGCTGAATTGAAAAGACAAATCGCTGAACTTCAAAAAAAAAATGAAAATAATGATATTGACTGAATTAAATATTTTATGTATCTAATAGTTTTAATTGTATTAGTCAGCTATACCAAAATTGAAACTGTGTGCCTTATTAAAAGTTAATTTTTTATAAAAAAATTGTTGTTTGTCCTTATAATTTATTCTATTAATTTTTTCCATCAGATTCCGCGGTAATTGTCACATGGTAATTGTAACGTCCACGGTAATTGTAGCGGTAATTGTCACAAGTCATTTTAAGGTCCACGGTAATACTAGCACTTATAATTTCTTTTCAAATGTTAATTATTTAATGAATTCAACATAAAATCATACTCTTAATTTTTTCAAAAGTTTAAAATAAGTTGATTATCGACAAGAAAAAAAAATTAAGACGATATTTTATAGTGAATCTTTGAAATATGCTTTTAAAGTTAGACGTTCACATCTAGCCGCGGTAATACCCACACTTACCCTATTTGTACATTTGATATTTCTAAAAAAACATTCATTTTGTTAAATATGAAAAAAATATTGAAAATTCAGTAAACATGAGGTGTGTACACTTAGTATCTGTATGTGTTCACGATAACACAAAGAACTGAGTATCTTAACCATTTTTTATTAGGTCTAGAATATCACTTAGTTTCATATTAAATATTGTAACCTCATCCATGACTTTTTAAATATTGGATTGTAATTTTTGATAATTATCATTAATGAAAATTATATAAGTTAAAAATCTTTACAATATGCTTATTTTCTGATTGCGAGATAGGCGGCGCCACAAAATTCATCAAATGGGTTAAAGTATTTTGACACCTTTCGGCTCTTGTTTGCAGGTGCAGTTTCCTTATGTTGTTTATTTGTTTTGGTTCTCATCATTCTAGATAATTTATTTTTTCTCATTCACCATTTTTCTTTGTAAGTCAGAAATAGACTTCATTTCTTAATAAAAATTAAATAAGCATTATTAGGCATGCGCTTTTGAATTTTCCAAATTTTTTTAACAAAGTATTCCTTAATGGTCAATGTCATGCTCTAGTATCCATCTGTTATCAGTCAAAGTCCTTGCTTTAGAACTTTGACCATTGTCACACTTTTAACAAATTTACTCTATCATATTGACCGACATTCATAAAACTCAATAGATTTTTTTTCTTTTCAGTAGAAAATCCTTTAATGTCGGATATGTTAGTGATGTAATAAATTCGATTTTATCTTGTTGTATATATGTGAATCGGATAGCTCATTTATTCTTGGAAAGAAAAGAAAAAGAAAGACTTGTTTATTAGATATTGTACTATATATAATTCAATCGCAAAATGGACGCTTGGTAAATTATATAATTTTCCAAATCTATTTCTAATAAAACAAAACAATGTCACTCATGTACTGAAAACATAAGTAGTATTTTAAAACTATTCGGTACAAAACAATAATATAAATTGATTTTTTGTTTACTTGAAAGTAACAATAATGAAAAATTAAATGTATGTGATATTGTAGTTCTACATAAAACTTTTGTAAATGTTAATATGATATTTAAAGTCATTACACAATTAGTTATCAATTTTTTATACATATGCATATAACATAATATATTGTTTCTTTTAATATATTTGAATATGAATTAAAATAAAAAATCAGTAATTAGGTACTAAAATCTAGCTTTGGTCAATACTGTACTTATAGTACAATGATATAAGAAATGTCATATCATAATTTTTAATGTAAGACTAGTATAGGAATAAAGCATTTAGGAGAGAGCTCAGATTTTATGCAGCATGACTTTGGTTGTTATGTGAGCCAAGAAGACTATCTGGATTAGCAAGGGGATCTAATTCTGCAAACAATTTAAACCAAGCGGCTTTGTCGGTTTTTTTAGGTGTAACTTTCGACGCATCCTCTACAGTTGCCAGTTTTTTGGAATTGTCATCTTTGTCACAGCTACTTAATGATGGAATTAATTGGCTTTCGAGCACAGATGTATTAGCTTCCTGCAAAATTGAATAGTGACGAGATTATTAAAGATTTTGTGTACAATATTATTAATGACGAACTTAACCTATAGTTAAGAACCAGTGTCTACCCTAATATTTATGAAAAGTCACAGCATTAGACAAAATTTAACACTAAAGATTGTATTTTTTAATAACAATAGCCTTGTGGTATGGTTATGTATTTTTATCCTTTCATAGTTAATTATTATTCATTAAATACATATTCATAAATTGCTTATGTAAGTAAAATTAAGGCAATTAAAGAAGCAGGCTATTTATTAGTAAAACACAGCTGCAACAATTCCTTGGTGTATATCTGTGGATGACTTGATTAACAAACAAAATTGAATTGTTTTATAATCTGAACATATTTATTTTTTTAAACAGCGTTTTATAAATAATATAGCAATCCTTCATTCATTGAAAACTGCCTTCCGAAAAGTGGTAAGAAAATTCCTAAAATATTGTAACATTTTTCAAATGTTATGTTATATACTTTAAGAAATAAATATATTTTTGAATTTGACTCCATGGTTTTCCAGCATCTATCACATTTCAGTTCAGGTTATTTTGCTTTCCATGTGCAGTGTTCATGAAGCAAATCAGATTACAGTAATCACACCAAAATGATTTCTCCAATCTGATATGATACAGCAATCTCGTTGTTAAATAAAGAAATACATTAAGAAACGGTATAATAATTATGAAATAATGATGGTATTTTAGAATGCCATTTGCAAGGAAATTCTCCATTCATGTATTTACAAGTTCATCCAGATAAATTCAAGACAAATGAATGTTATCTCTTTAATGCAAAACACAAAGACCAAAAAAAGAATACTGATTTTGTGGCCATAAGAAAGAAACAAAACATATACAAGTACATAACAATTAGTCTTTTGAAAGAAATGGTGTCAATGTGCAAATTAAAGACCTTGTCCACTAACACTTTTTTTAGCATTTCACTCGTATTTTAAATTTAATACATTAATTTTTATATCATTTTAATGCATTAGTGAAACTTAACAATTTTTCAGTGCTATTAAAAACATATCCAATTTTTTTTTCAGACTAGTTCAATATTATTAGTTTATTATAGATAATTCACCAAGATACCATGTGTTCTTAGAACACAGCTAATAATATATTCATTGTAAAATAATAGTATTTTTTTTAAATATATGTTTCCGAGGCAATAACAAAGAATGGAGATTAATTGACTTCAGCTCTGACATTCTTTAAAAGATATTTTCTGTTTATCTTTATTTTTTTTTAAATTTGTAATATTTTGTGGCAAGATATTCTCTACAATACATTATAAAATAAACTTGTAATGTAACTTAGAACACGGGGAAGATTACTAAGTTTGAAAAGTTCTTGGAAAAAAATCACAAAATTTTTTAGATGGTTATAACAATATTGTCTGATGATGTAAAAAAATAGTAAAAGCATATATTTAATCAAATAAAACATAATGTGTTACAGTTTTCACAATGTTTTGTTCCATAAAATTTTACTACATGAAAATTGTAATACAATAATAACAGCCTTCTGATGGCCATTTTGATTTTATGTTTATATTCACACACTAGCTCAAAATATAAGGCTTGTTACTGAGTATTATTATTACCTTCTAATAATAAAATAAATATAATAAAAATTAAGAATTATGAATAATATTATTTTTGTGTACATTTCTAGTATACAACTTCCAGAAAGTCATTCAAAAAATTTGAACATGTGTACCTGAATTTTCTATATAAATAATTTTTTTTTTCCAACATTTATTGAAAAATAATATTCATTGTACAATGTGTTATGCTGTAGGTAGAATAGTATGTCATAAGATAATTATTTTCATGATTTTTCATAATATAGCATCCTTTGGAAAGTTTTATTCCTATGATCTACTCACCTTGGAATAAAGCATAATGTATTTTTTTATATCTAAGTATGGACATTTGTCCATTGATTGGCATGTATGCACACATTATTGATAAGTATTAAAAAAGCTAAAAATATAATAAATGTTTATGCATTACTTTTTATAAGGGTTAACAAATTTTGTAAGCTTAACTTTAGGAGTCAGATATTGTAAATTTGGGAGTCTTAAGAAATGTGTGTTGCATAGCATTTCAGTGTATAAGTTTTTATGTTTGACTATGTATTGGTATGCTATTATGGGTATATTAACAAGATTTAGGATGATCATATCATCTTAAGAGAAATCTGGTTGTGTCAAAGGCAAGAGTCAACAAACCAATCTTTCCCACCCATGCTGACTAGATTATACACTCGGTCTTTATGTGATGTTGGACTTGAAATAGTATTAGTTTTACTGATTTTCTACTTTTTTTAATGAAAATATTTACAACTATATCAATATTAATTTTTGAGACACTTCACTATTGTGGTTTTAATGACCATCAAGAGGTCATGATCTTCAAGTTAAGAATCATTGCCTCAGGGCAATAGAACAAAATAAGACTATCGAGAGCATCAAATTCCAAAAACTTATACAAAAAAATAAAACATAAAAGATAACAGACATATGTAATATATATATATATATATATATATATATATATATATATATATATATAGTGGAAAATACAAACCTGTAGTAACTGAGAAGGCATAAAAGGTCCAAAATTTGTAGGCAAATTACCACAATTGAGACTCAAACCGACTAAATCTGAACTAAATCCTGAAATTTCGGAAATGCCCTCTTTGTGTTGGATATCAGTATCAATTAAATTCTCAGAGGCAGAAACTATCAAATCTACTGATTTCTCATTCGATAAATTATTTTTATTTTCATTTTTAATGTTATTTTCTTCCTTTGTTTTCTTATTATTAATAGGTTCTTCATCTTTGTATTCATCCTGTACAAAAAATAAAATTTTGTCGATACAAAAATTATTAAAAAATATAACATTATTTGATTAAGGGAAATTATAAAGTTAAATATATTTTTAAGTAATATTTCCTGTCAAATCTTGAATATAGTACAAATTTCATATTTTTTGATAATTAATATGCCAATATTTTGCAAGGGTTTCAAATTCTAGGTATTCTAATGCGTTGTACCTTATAATTAAAAAAATATGGTGTAAAATTTTTGATACATAATAATGGATATGTTTTATCGGATGTGAATTTATTTCAAAATTTCCACATTGAGAACAAGCTTTTTACCATCTATATTTATATAAATAAAATTACAATTAATTATTTATTCAAAAAAAGAATAGTCATACATTATATATACCTGGAAAAATAACATTTGATCTTTATCTTGGGCAATAGATTTTTCTTGCTGAATTTCGTCATCACTCAAGTTTTGTGATAATTCTTTCAATATAGAAAATTCGAAATGAGGAGCAGTATTCATAGTGTCAGCTGTAGCTAACAAAGTTTGTGCTACTTTAGCTGAGAAATTTAGGAATGAACTTTGATAATTTACTAGCACATGTGAGAACATGTTACATCGTGCTGCTGCTAACAAATCAATCTGTAATGAACAGTACATTTTATCAGTACATTGATGCACAATTCAAGGGTAACAAGAATTAATATGTCATTGAAATACTTTTTGTAGGACATCAAGTGTGAGCTTGTCAAATAGTTTTTTACTTTCGCGGACTTGTCGTTGAGCTTTACGAAAACTATCAAGGCCTCGTCCCGTATCTGGGTCCAATTGAGCACTCGTAGACTTCATCCAACTTAGGGCCGCTCGGTATTCCGTACGAGCTTTTTCCATCGCTGTTACAGTTGCACGCATATCACTTACAGCTCTACCCCTAAATGTTTCTACCTCGTGATACATCCTGAGCAATGGTCCACGCACAGATAATCGCTGTTGACCGCAATAAGATATGGCTTTACCAGCCGATAACATATGCGTTCCAGAAGCATCTGAATTTTTACTCGCATCGCACAAAAATTTCCCCAGCGCATTCTCTTCTTGCGCTAAAACGCATAAACGTTCTTGATAACTATCTAAAACTCTTTGTAATTGCACACAGCTATCTGATATCGATCGAAATAGTTCGAGTTTCGCATCAAGCTCAGCGTCAGATGATACGACACATTCATCTTCTTTCGTTCCTAGTTTTTTCAAGACTGTTTTCTTTGTGACCCAATATTGATGTTGCATATTTATCGCAGGATATTAAAGTATTGCTAACAAAGTTTTTATCAGTTGCATGAAAGTACTCCCCACCCCAGACTAGTATCTCTAAACTCTACATGTCAACTACAAAGCACAAACCACAAACCACTGAACATAGATATTTAATCTGTCAAAATTATTCAGAGGATGGGAAGGAAAAGATGGAACGTCACGAAGTGATACATTCTTTTGTAATGTAACCAATATTTAAAATTATTTTGCCTACATTTCAATTCAACCCACTCAAGCAACATAAAATGATCGCCTCCTTAAAAGATTACTGAGTTTATTTAGTTAACAAATTGATATATCTCGGAAGTGCAACTTATGAAAATAGATATTTTATTTGCGATTCTTTGATAAAATTACAAATTATTATTATTATACCACCACGCAGTATCGTCGTTATCGCAGAACTTTCAAAATACGGTGGTGTTTGCAGACGGCGTGAGTAAAACTATGAGTTTCTTCGTTGGCGTTCAAAGTATAACGCCGCTCGTTCATACCTGGACGAGCGGCGTTATACTTTGCGTTATACCAGCGTTAGGATACGAATAGATGCTTTTATTAAGTTTAAATGCTTTAATGAAATAAGAATAAATATCGAAATATTTTTTCAAAATACAAAAAAAAAAAATGAAATAAACAACTGTTATTTACTTTTACATAAAAAATTCTTAAACAAAATTGTTTTTTTTTTAAGCAGAGTTATTTAAATGCCTTATTCTAGTTTTAAAATTCTTTCTAGTTTTGACTAAAAAATGTTAATATTGGACTTCATAATGAACTGGGTTTATTAGAAGAGAAACTGTATCTCGTAACAAATATTTAATTGTTAATGATTAAAGAAAAATTATTAAGTTAATAAAAAGATAAAATGTCGATAAATAAATAAAGAAACAAATATACATTTCATAAGTTTATGACTTGTAATTTAAAAATAAATAATTTTCTACCCAGGAACTAATTCTCGATGCCCATAAGCAATTCAAATTCTCTATACATTACAATATACGCATATTTGAACTTAATGCGAAATAGCTAGCAAATATTATGTCTCTAAAATGCAACTAAAAAGCATTGTCTGTACACAGTAGTTTTTAGTATCATAAACGTAAAGATTACATTTTTGATGTCAGCTCACGAACTTTCTAGAAACAATCACTGAGTCGCAGATATATAACGTTTTTAACAAATATAACAAAGTTTAAATTTATTATTTGTAGGTTAATTATAGGAATACTTGCCTTTTCAATTTGTCGGTCTGCTTATACGCTTTTTAAACTATTTGTATGTTCACCATTTATTTATTTTTGTATTTGTTGAGATGGAATTAATAATACAAATTACTTAAAAAAAATCTTTGGTATGTATTCTTACAATCAGTAAAAATGATATGGAAGTGTATTCTTAACTCCATATTGTAAGTTGCATAAATACATTGGTCTAGATGCGAAAAATTTCTTTTAAAAATCGTTATCAGAATGATTTTATCCTGTTTGTCTTTTTAAAACTGATAATACGGAATAGGTCAATATTTTAATGACCATATTTATAATTAGATATTTTATAACAACAGAAAAGTTCATAAACGCTGATATAGTACACGTTTAAGCTGTATTGATTATAAAGACAATTAATATTTGAACATACTCACTAGATGTTATAGGCTAAAAAATTATCCAGTGTATTTACAACTTGATAAAATCATACATGTAATTAGTTGTTATCTAATAATTGTCTATTAAGTATAACAAAGTTTTGTCACTATGTAGCGTTTGTTGAACTTTCAATAAAACTTTACAATTGTTTTAAAATGGAAGCCACGATCATAATACACAAAAATTCTCAGTTACAAACTTAAAAAAGGAAAGTATTGTGTTGCCAACATTCCACGGAATGAAATCATAAACAATATTATTATTTTTATTCAATATTGTTTTTGTCACATCTATTTTTCGTAAGTATTGAATAATTGAAAATTTTTCAACATGTGTTATAGTCAATAATCTTTATGTATTAGAATATATTTTTCTGAAATGAATTATTACTTCGGGAATCACCAATCAATTTATATTGTTTATGGTGATATTTACAACATTTCAACCGGAATGTAGAATGGCTGCTTTGAGCGGCGTTAAAGGGAAGTGTTAGTGAATATCGAATTAAAATTTATGTTAATGATGCTCTGGTTTGTTAGATGAGACTAGCTGAACTGTTTAAGCATTCGAATAGCATAAAATGTATTGCAGCAATGATAAAACAATACCAGGAGTGTCATCCCAGTCGTCGAAGAATGTCAAAGATGGTAAGTTTGTACCCTATGTCATTTTTTGCTATTTAAAACTACGTGAATTATAACTATGGTTTTCTTTTGCACGGATCGTTTTTTTATATTACATTAAATACTTTCATCAGTTTTTTATTTTGAATCTAATTTATTGCTATAACATTTAAGTTTGCATAAAGTTTAAAAATATCAATCCAAATAATACGTTGTTTCTATTTATTATTGCATATAAACACTTATTTATGAATTTGCACTGGACTGTCCTACTTTTAAAGGATTTCATTTCGACGGTAAGAGTTCGCGTTTCGATAATTTGTTGCGTGCTAAATTGCGATAGGTTATATCGTGTACCTATAACTTATACAATCTAGCTCTTTCCTTTATAGTTGAGTGTCACTTTAATAATATTTTTTTTTCACTCCCGTAAATATTTATTACACACTGTTATTAATAATACGTTTTATTATTATAATTTATTATCATTGCTGCTTATAGGTTGAAATATTCACTATATTATGGATATTATCTGTAGCATATTGCATTTATAGCAATTTTATATGAATAAAGTTATTGTTTTCATTAGTAAGTTTTCACTTTCAATAACATTTTCATTTCTGTAATAACAATTCTATAAAGTTGGGCTCGAAGTTCTGAAGGTTCATTTTGAAATTTGCACATGATATATAAAGGTAAAGCATAATCATAATAACAGGTATGAGCACCTCAGTGTTGTCTAATATTGTTATAGTAACTTATCAGTTCTTTTTGTATTGTCATGTAGACTTGTTGAAAAATAGTAATGCGCCTGCTTATATAGCTAACAGTCATAATTTGTTTTGTAGACTAAGGCACATCATACAACCAGTCTTCTTGCTAATATTAGTCTAATTGATAAAAACATTTCGATTCTATATTTGCATTTTTGAGATATGCTTTAGGCTTAGGATGACACACTAGTCAATGTATCTCATTATAATAGTTATTCTATAGTAGGTTTTCAAAGAGGATTAAGAAACTTTACATTTTTGTTTTGAAATGATATTTAAAATTTTGAAGTGGCAACTAAGGAAAAAGGGGGAATCCACAACATGTTTTTTCATGTGTGCACAAACCTTTTGAATTGCATGGTTTTCCAGTAATAACTTTTTAAAATTTTTTCAAACATAATGTAGGTCACCAATTTGTATGAGTGAAAATTAATATTACAGTACAATGTTAGAAGTCAGTTGATACTTATACTATGCTTCTAAGTAAAAGTTTTTCAATTTCCTTGAACAGTTTACCTTTGACCATACAACATACATGTCTCTTAAAGAGAAAAGAAGCACTCTGCTTTTTAGATATAAGATACTTCCTCACCTCACACGCTTCCAGTTCTGCTTTACAGAAAAATATATCGGAAAAGGAAAATTTGTACTGTTATGTGGAAATAAAATACTTTGATATTGACCCTCATCGCAACATTTTGGTTCTATTTTACGTTTGGACATTTTATTTCATCTTTGATAAAAATTTGTTGAGTTTATGTTGCTGCAGTGCAAGGGCACATTCTTCAAAATCACTTTATTTGAGGTCGAGGTTCTTGTACCATATGCTCTGCATATTGGCTCAACGTGTGTCAGGGAGTGCTAAGAAGGCTTAACACATTTTCCTAGGCATTGAACGAGAAGATTAAGTTTAAAAAATATTGGTCGATCCTAACTTGATAACCTCTAAACACTAAGGCAATAATTGAACCATTTCACCACTGTCACTCACTTCAATCAATCAATATTAATTCAATATTAACATATCAATATTAATTGATTTTTACTCTAATGTAGACTAAACTATAAATACCATTAACTTATCAAAGACATAGTAATAAATAAACAAATATATTACTATATACATCTGAAAACTATTTAGTAATTATTTTATTTCGTAACATAATATCAGTTTCGACACGAATGTTAGCTTGGATGAAATAAAAAAAAGTGAATTAATAAATGATTGTCAGACAGTATTCATCATCATAATTTATGTTTATGTTTTTTCTGAGAATGATGTATATTAAATTTATATATGGATTTAATCTATTAATATTTTGTAGTTTTGATGTTTCTTGTGATAGATATGATTTAAATGATTTTTCATGAACTTAGTAAGGTGTTTATAGTTATCTACTATAATTATACAGTGAGGGACATTCATGTCTTCAAATGTTTTTTGGTAAATTTATACTATTTCTGGTGGATTAAGGAATTTATTCATCCACTCAACAAGGTGAGAATATTTAGTTATATATCTTAATAATTGGCATTTAATTGAAAACCAGAGCCTGTAAGTAAAGCACTCCTTCATACAGAGTTGTTTAAGGATCTGAAAAACATGTATTAAAAATACATATCTGCATTAAATATATGCTCACATATGGACCTGAACACACACACACACACACAATATTCTAACTGGCCTGGCAGACTTTCTATTTTTCTACGTCGAGGCATGTAGGATTTTTTTTTTGTACTAATTTTGCAGTGCATTGAATTTGTTTTGTTAACCACAAAACTAAGATTTATTTTTTATGTACAGTTGTCTTACATATTTTTATTTTGAGTTTTTTTATCACTTATTTTATGCAAAGTATTATTCGTTTGTAATTTTTTGAGTGATTAGTTTTCTTACTTTACAATTATTCAAAAATTTTGTTTAATTATAATACAGATTTTCTAAAGACTAGCTAATTATCTAATAATGGTATATAATGTAATGATATAATGCAAATTATCTCTTAAAAAATTAAAATTTTTGATTTATGTTAAATTATGTGTTTTAGTGTAAACGATCCTTCTCTAAAGCCAGATAAAATCTTACATATGAAGAGTGAGGGGGAATTCCAGAAATCTTATGTGCTTTTGCATGGTGATAGGGAAGGTTCAAAACAGTCAAAATCATCCTTCATAATTAATTAATGACCCCTTAGCCATATTTTGTTTATACATATTAAATGCATCACCTATATTGTGGTTGTGTCTTTATAATGTGATTTTCTTTATTGACATAATTTTTATTTGATGTAATAATAAGAGTATAAATTATAATGTGATAATGAAATATTTTTGTTTAAAAGTTCCATTTATTAGGTTCAGAATTACTTAATGTTTTTCTTTTTAATGCTAAACCAATGTATATTGAGAATATCAATTATTTTGGTTGATATAAGAATTTGTTAAAAATTTGACAACAGTGCCACCTATTTGATCCTTGCATAGTCATAAATCGTGTTCACAACAATATGAATATGCAAACATAAGTCATACAATTGCTATCAGATCCACTAATCGAATGAATTATAAAATTTTATAGACATAAAAGTAAGAATTTGTTTTTCAAATATTTTTCAAATCTCCATTATGTAATTAATATATTTTTTTATTTTATTAAGTGTCTGAAGGGAATTTTTTATTGTATACGGTGTTATTTCTTCGAAATTCATTATTAGATGCCTGCATGCGACATACAGTCGCATGCAGCATGCCACTCACCTCTGACCCTCAAATCTGTTCTTCTATGAATCTTCATATGAATATCCACTATGAATCTTCATCCAAAAAATTGAATATTAATTTGAGAGGATTGACAGATCCAATTGAATGGAATCAGTCTTAGCATAAGAAGCTAAAAAAGTATATGGAATAAATAAGATGGTGAATAATTAGTAAGACAACAATTGGTGGAATTACTAATAAAGGGAAGAAGTAAATGAGAAGAAAAAAAAATGGTTAAGTTTCCTGTACACAAAGGAAAACCACAAAGTATAAAGAAGTAGTGATTTGAAAGATAAGATAAAAAGACAAAAATAGCTTACAAAGCTGCAAAAGAGTGTGAGAAAAGAAGGAAGAATAAAATGAAAGTTGGCCATGACAGAAGATTTGAGTGATTTCTGTACAAATAACAAACTTTTCTTGAATGTGGTGAAAAGTCTGGGGAGAATCCTTAGATATTTTGTGCAAATTTAAATCTGTTTAAACATGAAAATGGATGCCTATTGAATAAAGAAAATCATGTAAGAGAGCTTTTTATTTTGAAAGTCTGCTAGTGTGGACACAGTTGCAAATAATTTCTATTATAGCTGACAATTTAAATTATGACAAAAATAAATTAACATGGAAGAAGTTGAGAAACTAATAAATTTTTTCAACTTGGGGACAGCTACCAGATTAATAGTCTTTTGTCAGGGATAGTTAGAGTTGCGGGTTGTAGTAGCATGGCTACCAAAGGCTGGAAAAGCGAGCGGAAGTTTTACAAGTGGTTGGTATAAAACCATTATTATTCTCTTAAATAAAGTGAAAGGCTTGGGATAGGTTTGAAGTTTGATGCACTGTCCTTTAACTTTTTTGGCAAATTCTATGTGAAAGTAATAATTGGAAGGGTTGTGAATAAGACAGAATAAAAATAGAGGCTGTAAGGGATTTCAGAAAGGAATGAACAGACTAATTTGTTGTCTCCGCGGAACATCAGTTTATCCTATTTATGGATAGTTGTCCGTTTTGTTTGTGAATGTGGATTAAAAATGCGTGAGTTACCAGTTTCATCAATTTGCACTAGTCTAGCGGACTTAAGATCTAAACTCCTCAATCTGAACCAAAAAATTGTGGGAGAGTATAAGTTCACAGTGGAGTAATAAAAAGCTAAAAAGACAGCAACATCAGTCAAATGCCTCAAGTATGCTGACAATTAATTCTGCGTCGTCAGCATGTAAGTCGAGGGAGATGGTAAACAAAATTAACCATTTTTTGAGGAAAAAATATGGAAGCGAATGAACAAGACTAGAGTGGTGCTGTTTGAAAGAAACAAACGTGAATAAATAAGTAGTAAAAGTCTCTCCTAACAAGCGTTCATAACAAGTTTTACCATTTGTGATGGATTTCCAGTCTTGACAATTCATTTACGGCAGTGTAAGTTCGATGTTGGGATGATACTTGAAAGTAGAAAAGGAGTAGAAGAAACAGTGGAGATGCTATCCATGCGTAATATGTGTGGAGTTTCCTTGAAAGGTAGATACACGAATAGTGTAATGTGAGAGAATTGTGTTTTGAAAGAAGATGTAATGATTAAAATAAGAAAAGTATGTTGTGGTGGCTTAGTCAGCAGGTAGACAGCAGTTCACATAACAAGGTTGGGACCGCGTTTGTCGGTTGTTTCTAACACTTCTTACGCCCTGGTGGATATAACTGTCTGCATTTTCCTGAGGATGTGCCTGGTTGGCATGAAACGTACGTAAAATTTCACAATATAACAATTAACGGAATAAGATAATTAAAAAATTGATACTAGCTTGGGTGTTCGATATCTGTTAATCCTCTCAATCATTATTCAACTCTTTGGCGAGAGATTCGTAGTGGAGGGTCAGATTCGAGAGTCAGCGGTGGGTTGCATGCTGTATGTTAATGCATGTTGCAGGCAAGCGTCTATTATGAATTTCCGCGAATTAACACCTCACACAATAGAACAGTGATTGCGATCAAAATTGACAGAAAAATCGGCCAACATAGAAGATGAAAGAATTCATTCTAAGTCCACGGGAGCGAAACCGGGGGCACGTTTGTTTAATAAATAGGTAAATTTAAATTTACACCCAGCGAAGCGGGCGAGAGAAGGCTAGTAAATAAATAAAAACTAGTAGCAGCATTTAGAAACATTTTTTTTATTACTTTTTACTGGATTGGCTAGGCAATGTAGACTTAATTTCGAATAAGCGTAGTGTCAATGCGTAAGAACTCATGCATGCCCTGTGTATTCTACATTACATACATTCAAATAGTGTCAAAAGTACTATAGGCCAAACAAATATGTTCTGTAGTAAATCAGATTGATGTTCAAAAATTACGTGGCTGTGTGAGCTGCCGATTCTTATCTTTGTATTAAAGAACTTACTGTGCAATTTGGAAATTGGCTGTGTCCGATAGATAGATAAGACGGTCCTAGTCATGATTCTGCTTCATTTTATTCCTTTTCGTTCACTACTTTAAATATATATTTTTTAAACATATTGTAAGTTTCCATATGTATATAGTAGATTATCACATTAAATTAATGTATATGTTGAATAAAGATATTTTTAAATAAGACGAAATAAGATTGAATGATTTTAAAATTGAATTGTTAAAAAATAATATTCTACACAATTCTTTATTCTCACATCTGCTGCCTCATAATATTTTTTTAGTTACTTTTAATTGCACTTGTGATCACATTGATGATCGTGACGAAAATCGATTTATCTCAAACAAATAGACGAAAATTTTATCTGAGAGAAAGCATGAATGCGTTACATACATATTTTAATGAAATTATAACATCTTACGTTGAATATCGTATCTACCGATCTACGAATGAAATCAATATTTTTTTAAACTTGCGTATACAAGTTTAAAAGAATTTTGATTTCATTCGTTTTCAAAATAATGAAAAATGTAAATAACCGTGATGAATATCTTTGGAGGACTTTTGTATGAAATTACTGTAGAATCCTATTACGATATGTATTTTTACCTTAGTCTTAGGTTCTTGGGGTTGTTTTTATCATGCATTAAGCGTAATAAATTTAATGTATTTTAAATGAAAAGCATAGGGATAAAGGCTAGTTAAAAACACTTTCGATTTCGCCATTAGAAACTATTTAAATGACGTCATAACATCAGAGTTAGCTTTCGTTCGAACGAAAATACGTATAAGGTCGAGTCGTGTAGGTGGAATTATTCGTAGGCGTATCGATACTGTCAGCCGCCGCCTTCCGTTCGCCGGTCAAGGATTCCGATGTATGATTTGAGGTTGGCGCGTGTCTGCTGCTGAATCGATGTCGATCGACATAAGCCGACTTCGTAAATTCGTTGTTTGTACGTATTGAATATTCTTACAATATTTTATTTTGCACATATTTTTATTACATATATGTGTTATATATATAAGATGTATCGGACGTGTTGTTGCCTGTGGATGCTTATACGAGGGCTGCTATTTATGTGTCCGGAATATCAAAAAGAAACAAACATCTATCATTTAATATGGTGTTATTGCTTTTGAAAATATTCGCCATGATGATTTATAACTCTTTTTCGATTCTGATTGAGGTATCTCCAAAACGTGCATTTTGAACGCATCAACGGCCTCTTCGTAGCTCGAAAAACGTTGATCAGGTAATTTATTTTTACGCTTGGGAATAAATAGAAATAGTCGGGTGCCGAACCGGGGCTACAAGGCGGATGACCCGTCAATTCGGTCTTTTGAACTCCCAAAAACTAAGTTTCTTCAGCCGATGTGTTACAGCTAGCACTGTCACGATGAAGAATGATTCTGCGTTGTCGGTTGTTCCTTCAAATTTCCTCAAAGACTTGGCAAACAAATGGTCGTGTCCCACTCCGAATTAACCGTTTTACGATTCTCTAGTGGCACTGTAACCACTTGTCCATTTATACCAAAAAAACAAGCAACCATTTGTTTCAAAGTGCTTTTGGCACGAATCACTTTTGTTGAGTTGGACTCGTAACACCCACACCGTTAACTGTTGTTCAGTTTCGGCCATACACATCGATCTAAGATTCATCACCTGTGTAGATGTTATAAACAGCTTTTGACGCACCATGATTATATTTTTTTATCATCTTTTGCACCAATCGACCTGACCCTGTTTTTGATCAATGCTCAAGTTGTGCAGAATCCGACGCGAACAATTTTTTTTACAGCCAAATTTTCGTATCTTATGTATGCTCATTATACTGCCCAGGAACGCCTTTATCTCGCGATATGTAACATGACAATCTGACGATGATATTTTGTTGTACAACCTATTTGGAGCGACCTTCTTTAAATTTATCCGTGAACATAGACCGCCCACTATTAAACTCACTATACCAGTGATACATGCTTCATCCCAAAAGTCGAAGTGATTTGATAGATGCACTGTTTTTGAGTTAGACCACACCGAAAATCGTATTAAATTATCGCACGAAAATTTTCACGAGTTAAATCCATGGTGATAAAGACACGCGATTTTCAAAATGACGCCACAATGTTAAAACAGTTGACAGTTACATGAAACAAACTGTATTTTACAGCCAAGGAGTTCCATTCTTAAATGTTGTAATTACTTTTTAATTATTATTTTGTATGTGGCCAGTTCCGGGTTCATTAATAGTAGCCCTCGTAGGGGTTAAACAACATCAAACGCGGAAAATTCTGAAAAACTTATACAGGGCCCCGCAACCTACATATTGTTGTCCTTTCCTTCCAGCTGTCCAATCCTTTACATATTTTTTATTTCTTATTTATAGTTTATTGCTATATTTTGTGCATAAAATTTAGAACACCCTAGGAGCGCGGAATCGGTGGCGTAGCGGAAGTCTAAAGAACCAATCTCCAAATTTTCGGAGGAAGAGATCTTGGATTTAAATGAATGTAACGAATGAAATGAATTAAAAATAAATGTACTCCTTTTTATTTTATGCGATATGTATATACTGCTTTTATTAAAAATAGTAAGCAATATATCTATACATAGAATAAAATAGTAGTGCTTGGTATATCTCGGTATGTACATTGAAGGTATTTATGAAAAATGGAAAAGGGTACGTATAAGAGAAATCTGTCTGTATGTATGTATGTCTTTTTTTAGGTTCGCACACATCTCCGAGATTAATGAAGGTTTTCAATACGATTTTCAAGGGCAGATAGAGCTTGCCTTCGAGCAAAATATATTCTATTACATTAAAAAAATTTTCATACATAGAAATCCCTGAGTAATATAGCCTATATTCTGTTTTAATACTAGCATTTTTCTGACTTCGTATAATTTCGAAATGTGAGCGATATCTGAATCTAAAGCGAAACGGCGAATAAAATCGATAGCCAGTACCGGAATTGAAAATCAGGATCGGACCAGGGTGAAATACGAGTGTCGGATCGGTGTTAGAATCAAAAGCGTGACTGGGATCGAAATCAAGAAGTCGAGAACGAGACTAGGATTGGCCGCAAAGGCTTTCCATATAAAAGATGAAGCAACACATTCTGCGTCCACGTGAGCGAAACCGCAGGCGCGAAGCTTGTAAACATGTAAATACTATATAATGGGCATGTTCAAAACAACTGCAGGCTTTTGATCGTTAGTCGGTTTTTATTAGAATTATTGTTTCCTATCTTTGTGCAACTCATTTTATCAAATAAACTGGTATATTATTTACGTTTATTAATCTGGCAGTGTAGTAATATATTCTTTTTATAAATTTTCTAAGAAAAATCTATTCGCATTTAACACATTTCCTGCGATACTTGTCTGTAAAAGTTATATAAATATAAATCTACACTAAAAGTACTATTATAGCCCTATAAATAAAGCTGGTATAATATGTATTGTGAAAAAGTAAAATACGTGTTATACCTATTTTGATATATTTTGGTTGTTAACGTACAATATCTTATGTAATTTTGTTATATGAACTAGCTTTGCGCGCGCAGTTTCGCCGACGTAAGTCGATCTGTCACATAAAATGTTTGTCGTAACTCAACCGATTTTCTCATTCGCTAGTATTTTCCCATTGTACATTTTTTTTTTAATAAGTCGACCGCGTCGCTCGTAAAGTCGAGTGTAAGTTTTTTTCTTTTTTTTTGTACGTTGTTCGTTCATATTATGACGTCTATGGGCTTTCGACGCTAGCAATATTATTTGCCTTGTAACTTCTCAAATTAGACTTATCAAGTCAATCTATCTACTCGTGAAAATCGTATTAAAATCCGTTCAGTAATTTTAGAGATGTGTGCGAACAAACAGACCGATGGAAAATTTGAAAATTGTTTTTTCTTTTACTACCTATCTCTTATCGTCTCGTCTCTGTTTTTCATACACACCTTCAATGTACAGACACACCGGGTCTTACTGTTTCATTATATGTTTATAGATCATATATAGTTGCATTTTTATAAGCGCTGCGAAGTGCGTAGACTTATCGATCGTATATCAATAAAGTCTACTAACTCTGAGGTTATTTAACGATCCTTTGAGCATCCTTGAATATGAAAGCATTTTGTCAATATTAAGCCTTAATAAGCAGGGCGACTGCAAATCTCAATTTCTCGGTATGGCTGTCATGTTGATTTTTTAGATGAAATATTTCAAACATATCGTAAGTCCCTCTTATTTTTTACGTTTTGTTTGTTGTAAACTCAACATCTGTATTTATGCGTTTATTTATAGATACGTCATTATTCATACGTTTGGAACACAACATTCGAAATTGCTTCACCATAACCGTATATTTCCAATTTTAGTTAATTTATGTTTGTGTATTCATAATTTGCTGTTTAATTTTGTTTATGCGAAAAACTTATTACCTACGTATTGTGTCTGCTTATCGTTATTATACACAAATTGATATATCCTTGAAGTGCTTTTTGTCTTACGTCGGAATACTTTCTCATAACAATATTCAGGTTTATTTTAAAATATATGACTTTCTAATATTATTTCAATAAAAGTTCATAAGTATTCTTTGCGAAATACAGGTTAAGAAAAAGTGAAGAACAGTAAATTTTATGTAATTCTTATTTATAGAAGATCCATACAATTTATATTACTGAGAAGAGAAAATTAAGTTCCAATTTAAGGTTGCGAAGAAAGAAATCTGTCAATTTTTTTATTGATCCCTAATTCGTTAATTATATAGATTTCCTTATATTGGCAAAATGGGAGAGTTGTGAAATATCTACTTTTTATATACAACCAGCTCGTATATAAAACGGCTTCGACAATGTGGCTATAGAATATGTATACTTTCATGTCGTATGTTGATCGAACTTGCTATCGATACCGATACCGGTCATGCTCTCAAGTCCAATTACAGTCACTCGATTTCGCCCTCAATCCTGTTTTTAATTTCGTTCCCGGTCTTGACCCTCGAATCTACTCTATGTACCGCTACAGACAAATGCTAGCTGTCGAGAGATAATGTAGATTTTTATTAGTGATAGAATTATTAAAATCGGTTCAGTAATACAAAGAAACAAAGTCGGGGACAAATGCTCTTCTTTTTTTGCTCAGGAATTTTCCCTTTTTCGCGTATACCATAGAGAACATACCCATATTACGTCGTTTTTGTACTCAGTCAGCAGTTGTGTGCATATATACTATTCTATTTGTAGTAAATCCTAAGTTCCTGTTACAGTATGTTTTTATATAAGTTTTTTCTATTGATTAACTTTCTGTTAGCCAAAAATGATTTAAAACTATATTTATGCATTACTACGTGAAAACTAGCGGGGGAGTATTGGCATATATCACGGTTGATCACCTGGGAGAGTAAAAAATGTGAAATATGGGTCACGTGGTATGGGTATGTTCCCATGTCGTCAAAGTTTCTTAATAATTGGATGAATGATTGAGGCTCGCTAAGAAGTCTGAACAAAATACGTATTAATATAATAATATAATATTTATATTATATTATTTTATTATATTATTATATTAATATTATTATATATATATATATATAATAATATAATATATTACAATATAATATTTTACACGACCCCGCTTCTCCTTCTAATTGTGAAAGACAATAAATATTACAATTTTTAGTACGCAATACTTAAACTAAATTTCATAGTTGTACATTGTTTTCATTTAAAATTCAACCCGTCTTTTATCCCCCTTAAAATGCTAATTGTTAAAAATCTTTTCTTGGCGGCTCTTTACAACATCCAAACTATCATCTTTCCAAATTTTATTGTTTCGGGTTTATCGGGCTTATAGTTTCGGTAATCTTGTGATGAACGAATCAGTAAATCGCTTTTCTTGTGTATACATATATTAAGGGTCTTATAGTCAAACTGATCTCTATACAAATACATGAAAGTTCAAATGGAGCTGCGCTATACAAGAATGAGTCGACCCTTTGAAAGCTTACAGGATATCCGAACATATTTATACGTTGCGGAACATATAATTTTAAACAGTTTGTTTTGCATTTTAAGTATGAAAATTTTTATACCAAAAAAAAGTAATATTTGATTGTTTTCATTTAGTTATGATTAATAAACGTTAAATGACATCGTACTGCATGCCGTTGTTATTATTATTAATGAAAAAACACAATTCAAAAACACGAAATTTGTCTAAATATGGGAAATACGAAACGCCCTTTTTAGTGCAAGTGGTGAAATTTCTAATTGAAAAAAAAAAGATCTTAGGTGCATTCAAGAAAAATGCTTTAGTTTCTTTTGGGTTAACATTAGAATAATATACCGTTTTTACGCTCTATGTTAGTAGCTGAATGGTGTTTTTGCGTACATTTACAAGTAATATAATATTAGTTCATGGAAAAAATGTTTCATAAATATCTGAACACATTCATTAATAATAACTAAGTACATAGTAAGAGCATTGCACATGTAAAATGTCATGTGTCATCATAGAATGGTTATCTGGTATGTTGTCACTCCTTTTTCACCAATATAATACATTGGTATAATAATCATTAACTTATGAATTAACAATTGCACTTTTACTGAGTCACAACAAACGACCACAGATCCCTGATGTAATACAGAATTTGCGACTCCAAAACACAACTATGATATATTTACAGAGGGTTGCAACAAACTTAAAAACGTAATTCGTAAAAGTAATACGTAAGAGTTGACAGATAATGACGGACAATCTGCGAAATCTTACCGATTAAGTTTACTTCTGGTACAACCCGCCGCTAATATTGTATTCGTGAATTCACCTGAAATCTACTCTACATACAAACGCGAAACGATTGGATAAGGTTGAGGTAACTTGCTTAGCTTTGGTTCGCTGGTGAAATCCAAGCGGATATCTTCAAGGTTTTTTAGCGAGAACGAAAACAGAGCTCCAGGTTATTTTTTATGCTCATCCAGAATTATTTCTCGAACTAGTCCATTTACTTTGAAGAAAGTTGTCCAACACCATTCTATCCTCCCCAATCTTTACCCCGTGTGTAGAATACTTAAAGGAGGATTGATGGTATGGGGATAAGGGTGGGAATGGGACCATCTCCATGGTGTAGGAGGAAGCGATAAAAAATTTTATTTTGAAAAATTATTATTAAAAAATTCATTTCATATAATAGACACTCCCTAAAATAGAGTCATGAACATTTCGAAAGAGATACTCCTCCGTTCGTTCCCTCCCTTTTATTTTTAATGTGTAACTAAACTTTTCCAAAACAAATTGTAATTATTGTCTTCTGTATTAGTTTATTACAGACCTCGTGAACCCTATTTTACGCGTTTTTAGACCATGTGACCATAAAGGCCCCGTGATTATAATAACGGTTATTCGCCAAATTATGAACTTATTTTATCGGTCAAGTAATAGTTTAATTTGTATAATCTGTTTATTTTATATTGATTTTTTTTTTGTTAGTCGTCTTAAAAAAGATTTTTTGAATTTTCTATTTTTATAATTGTTTTTGAAGCCAATTAGTGTCGTTATGAAGTACAATAAACGGTCATTTGAAGTTCCATAATAATTCATGAAAGCTATTGAAACAAAAACACTGTTAACCTACTGCGCGCAGTCTTCGAGGTCGAAACGGGCTCGTCGCTTTGTAACGATCACAAAGGGCAAAAACTGTACAGGGCTTCTGGTCGGGGATCTCTCGTTAATTGCCCCTTGAGCGCGCGCCTCGCACACCGAAGGAAGCATTCGTTCGCGTCTCGTTCGGTAGTTAGCATTAATTCTTACATATAAATAGAAAAAGCGTTTGCTCCAGCGGCGCGAGTCTCGCCGGAATCGAGCGATAAGCCCGATTGGAGCTTTACGCTTCGTCTGATCAATGGGGCGCCGTCGCACGCGCCTTTTGTGGGTTGCAGCGGAACAGGGACCGGTAGACGAGATTGTTTTTCGCCAGTCTTTGTTTTCCTTTTGCATTTTTATCATAGAAAAAAAAATCTAAGGCCGTGTATAAAAAATGCTATATCATAGACTGAATTGATCCGGCCATTTTGACCATGGACTGCTTAGTAATATAGAACATTGAAAGTGTTTCAATGTTAATTTTATTAAATGAATGAAATGGACTAATTTGTTATATTCAGCAATATCAGAACAATGTAATTCTAGATTGAAATGAAATAATTTATATTAAAATCATATCTAAGTAAGAGTAGGATAATTCAGAAGTTTTAAGCTTAATAAAAGCTATTCTAGGGCTGAGGGGCACCTCTAAAGATGATAATAATTCGGAAAGAGCTATTCTGAGTTGGATCAATAGTCGTGTCTGTTTACACTCTTCAATTAATTCGTTCCGTTTTCCATTAGTGTGGTTGGAAGAATTCCTGCTGAAAGAGCTGTTTTCTAGCGCTTTTCCTTTATGGAGTCATGAAATTTATAGTAAAATATTTTTATGGATTAATGGTTTTCGTTCTAAATATTGCGCACTATTCATTTCATTCCTTTGTTTTGAAATACTTTTAAAAATTGTAAGAATACGACAACTTTGAGAATGGGCGTACAAGGATGTTTCTAGCTTTTATAAATAATAAATTCATATATATATATATATATATATAAGTAAACCATACATGAAACTAAAAATAAAAATTGCAAAATATTGATGGCTTACAGAAATACATAGCATATTTAGTCCGATTGTAGATTAGACCTTAAACTTCTAATCTTATTAATTTCAATGAGTGTTTTGTTTATACTTATAATAATAATAATAATTTTATAATATATATAAATAAGATAAATAATATATATATATATATGTAAATAAGATTTCTCTAATTTAAATAAATGCCTGATAATCAAATGAACAAAATCACTTTTGAATTCAATATTATTTTAGAGTTCATTCAATTTTAATGTAATGTCAAATATAGTACTATAAAATGTATTACATTTTTATATGGTATACTTTTATTTATATTACATATTTAATAGCTTTGTTCTGGTGATATTGCCCTTATGAAAATCTTTATCAGAGTGAAACATTCGTATGATCCAGGCTCCAGTGAAGTAAACATTTTAATTAAGACCATTTATAGTGTTTTTTTAATGTAGTTACAATACTCTTTGTCAGACGTTACAATAGCACTATTTAGATGTACGACTCTATTATGAGATGTACAACGTTTACGCGACGTACGAGTTGCTACTCAACTTCTGTAAAACACTGACGTGACTAAAAGTGACATAACGTTTAACTTATTTGCTATTCGGAAAGAATCTGCACATTTTATGTATAGGTTAGCCTTTTTTTATTTCCCATGTTCATAATTTTATAAAATTGATTGTCGCTATTCTGATATAGTTACAAAAGGGCCACGATTACACTTCTGTACAATCGGGTCCAAAAATATGTAGAGAGTTGATGTAAAGAGGCTTATCGATATCTCTTGGCACACAAATTGAAATATTTCAAAATAGGTTTGATTTTTACTATCGATGGTTTTTAATTCTCTTGTATACGGCGACATTAACAAAGTATTAAAAATAACCGAATCCATTAGAGATTTATCAGTGCATCCTCCCTTTTTCATTTCCAGTTTTTCTGGCAAAAATCCAAAAGAATTTGTAAACATAACATTGCTCTAGTATTTTCTGTATGATTTTGAAGGTTGTTGTTCGTCTTTTTTAGTATAAAAATTGTTTTTGGCGTCCTAATAAATGAGTAGAGATAAAATAAATTTTTCACAACGTTAATTTAATTACGGTACCATATTGATGCCATATAATTACTTAGGCGGTTTTTATATATAGTATTTAACTGTTTAAATAATCCATTAAAAATAATAGTTATTATTTAATGCGCATGGCGCCAGTTCTATTTATTTACTATCAGTAGGATTAATCTGTAATAATGTAGTTAATACAAATAACTTCGTCATGGACTAACTCATCTTTATGTACGTTTTAATTTCAATAGCGGCCACATTTTTTTTCTATATTCTAAGATAAACATCCATGGGATTTTTAAGCAATTCTATTCATTATTTTATCATAAGTTGTAAGAAATTATTTTAAATGGTTTTCATCTTTGTTCATTGTGAAATAAGTAATTTGAGAATATAAAAAAAAAATGGTGATTACATATTTGAGCGATACAATAAACAAGAAAAATAAAGTTAATGTCGAGCGTCATCCGTGGCGCTGAGTTAGCGGCGGTCGTGTGGGCGGGCGGCGCGGTGGGCGCCAGCGCCCCGGGCGGCTGACACAGTTCGCGGCGCCGGCGCGCGCTCGCCCGCCCGCCCAGACGACACGCGCCCGTATCGGCACGCGCACGCGGACGCGATCGCTATCCACTTTGCTTTTCTCGACATCGAGATACTAAAATATAAAACTGCTACGTACCTATCGCTTAACAGAAAAAGTTATAAAAAAATATTTAATAAAATATATTTCATAAAAAAAATGTTTTAAGTGTACGATATCGTGACGGTTAAGTGAGAATTTTGCGCTATCTGATTCAGTTTGGTTTTTTTTCTGTGCGGTCGGGTGACAAACCGTCAAGCTGTATTCGTTTGAAAGCTTCAAGGTTTACGAGTACGATGGGGAGGATTACAACGGCCACGAGGACGTGTACGACAACAAACGGAGTGAGTTTTGTTATGATGCATTTCTATGGTATGGTTGCGTCGTGTGATTGCTGTATAATTAGCTCTAATTGTACCAAGTTCATTGCGGCGAAAAACTGCATGTAGAAGAAGGTGACGAAAATAAAACGTTTAATGTCGTATAACTTCTTTCCGAGAACTTTTTTTTAACATTCGATCATTAAAAATAAAATCGATTGTTCTTAGAGTGAAAATCGTATGACCATCGGTCGTTTCTGTAGATGTGTCACTTATGTGTATTCGTTTTAGGTTCCGAAGATCATGTATTATGCTAAGAAAATAAGTACTTATTGATCTTGCAACATTAATTTTCTAAGTCGCCTCGAAGTCCTCTTCTTTCGTATGTGGAGCAATCGCTTTTGTAGCCCACCAGCTCCCGTCAGAGGTGTTGATACTCCGAACGGAGCTATTAAGCCAATACTATTAAATCTATACTGTATTAACTAGTTCTAGCTTTGTTGGTTCATTATATTCGAAGGCAGAGAGTGAATATTGGGTAGATTTACCAATGCAATTACGAGTAAAACAAAAACTATTATTAAACAATAATATTTGTACCAGTAACGAATAATATCAATAGTGACTGATACCACTTCGTATAATGACATTTATTTGTACATAAACAAATGCTATGTATACGAAATACATTATATGAATCAAATTTTAATTTTGAAAATTTTCGAATTTCTTTTATTTAGCTACAATCAAAACTGCAGATCACTAGGAATTTATCTTTACTTTTAAATAATAAATTAAAACTGCAAATGATTAATTTACTGCTCTTTCACACTTTCATCATTCTGCATCAATCAAAATGGAATTAATCAAGTGTTGGATTTATCTGTATGGAATTAATCTGAGTGGTGACAATTTAAAGGCTTAATTCTAATTATTTCGAAGTTTCAATTCTAATCACTATCTGATTAGAGAGCGTGAACCATATCCGCGCGGCGGGGCGGCAGCAATTAGTAGGCGTCCAACTTTCAAACGCAGAAAACCGTGTAGGAATATAAATTATATGAATATATTTTTTATCTTCCTCGGTCCGCTTCGCGCATACCTGATGGGTATTCTCGCTTAGCCTAATAGACTGGCGGTTAGAAATTATCATAAAGTAGATAAACGAGTGATACGCGCGAGGTGTTGTGACGAGGAGTCTTTTGTGCTTACGGCGGGTTGTACCAAAAATATAAACGTAATTTCTGAACGTAACCCGTAAGATTTGACAGATTGTCCATACATTATTTGTCAAATTTACGGAACACCTTTTACGAATTACGTTTGTACTTTTGGTGTAACCCGCCTTTAGCACACCTATGTAAAGTTAGATTAGCAAATGAAACAGTTGCGAAAATTGATATACTCGTCCGAGTACAATATAATATAATATCGTCGATTGCACAATATAATACCTAGTTTTTCAAAAATTTTATGCACGTTCTGTCTTAATTTTTGCAGTGCGGGACGCTTTTTTTTTATTTTCATCAAAATAACATATTATTTTCATCAAAATATTTTTTGTTCATCTGTGGTTAATATATTTATGAATGTAATTTAAAACATTCTGATGATAATGAACGTCATCTGTCACTTTGACATGTCTCATCGAGCTGGCGTCGAGTTTATGGACTACAGTTGTCTGTAATCTCGGAAAATAGTTTTCCAATATTATGCCATTAGTAGTTTTAATTACACAGTTTAGTAACACAGTACATAATAAATGAGAGGCCGACGGCTGCAACGGCTTAATATTAAAAAAAATGGTGACTGATTCCCAGTTATGAAAAAGTGCAAATGTGGGATTAATGGGTGAGTTAGGTAAGTACTCATCAAATACCTCCTGAACGTCGAAGTTCAAATGCTTCGTGTGCCGTGGATTGAAGTTACAGGAGGTAGTATCCTGAAGAAACGTTTCAAGAGAATGGCTACAAAAACAAGTGCAAAACTTAGTAGTTGATTTGCTCTTGGTTTAGTTTCGAATTCGATACCTCATGATTCGTAGGCGACGCTCTTGACTTTAATCGTAACATTACGGAGAGTTAAAAGGTCTAAGCTCCTGAACTTGAGATAGATCCCGGGAAAATATCCTTCAATAATAGGGTAGTTAAAACCTGACACAAAAATGAAAGTCCATGGTGTTTTTAAAAAGGAGCATCACGAATGACTGGAATATGTTAATAAGAGGTGCGAAGGGTGTTAAATAAGTGACAGTTTGTTTATTTCGGCTGTTTTGTTGACAAACGGCAGTAAGCATGATGACAATAAGAATAGAAAAGGGGAGTAATACTACATCAAGATAAATGCGCTTGACTATACGTTTTAATTTTTTTTATGGCATCGAAAGTTATAGAAAAAGAAACGAGACCTACTTGCATAATAAGATGACAAATTTTTGTGGTTGAAAAAATGTAATCAGAGTCAAATGGGTTATGTGGAGCTTATTTAGCTATTTGGAAAGGATCTATTGAAGTAGATTGACAAAAAGAAAAACAAATGTGTGATAGAAAAGAGTCGTCGAGAGTCGCCTTGAAAACTTTTATGCCGACTGACAACAATTTTGCGTGAAATAATTTATGAATGTCCATGAAACAAAAAGGTATGCGAAGATCGAGCCAAGGGAAGATTGGTGTTTTTCGTCTGTCCCTTTGTTAAATAGTTAGCTTACGGTACGTACATAAGGGAACATACCCAGATTACGTGACCCATATTTTACAATTTTTTATCCCCCTCACCCCTGGTAACCAAGCGTCGTATCTGCTAAGACCTCCCTAGTTTTCACGTAGTAATTTATAAATATGATTTTAAATCATTTTCTTTTTCGAACAGAAAGTTAATATAATCAAGGAGAAAAAACTTGTATAAAAACATATTGTAACAGGTACACTTACGTTTTACTACAAATAGAATACAATATAAGCGCACCACTTGTCAATGAGTACAAAAAGTATCAGTTTTAAATCAGCTGGCGTCTCAAAATATTTGCGTTAGTGTTGCCATCTGTGAGTTTAAACAAGTAAGTGCAAAACGCTGCGCGCCATTATTTCAATATATCTCCGAAAAAGCACGAGAATTCTCTGACTACGTGATGAAGCCTTAAGAATCCCCGTGAACGGGTCTCGTAATATGGGTATGTTGCCTAATTAGCTTTCGCCTGCGACTTTTCTCATGTGTGGACATTAATGATTTTTATCGTCTTTTATATCGACCGATAACCCGGTCAGTTATTATCCCGATCCTGGTCCCAATATTGATTCTGATTCGGGTCTCGATCTAGATCTCGGTTCTGCCTCCGATTCGATTCCGATGAAATAATCGTAGAGAAATCCATAATCTTACAGCACAGAAAACACACGTACTACTAATATTTTTTTTTATTATTATTGAAACGATTTCGCTCACGCTATTGATTCTGATATCGGTGCTGCTCGCGATTCCGATACCGGACCGGAAATTTGATTCTCAATGGAACATTGCTGTTTCTGATACCCAATTGGCAATAAGGAATTCGTTTTAGATTCACACGAGCAAAGTTGTGAGTTAAAGATAGTGTATGTATGAATTATAACCCAATTCTTATTCTTGTGCTCAAGCTATTAGTGTAAAGTTTCCCCAAAATCCGTTCAGTAGTTTCTGTCTGAAAGAGGATTAGTAGGATTTTCATAGATATTTGATATATTGTTTAGTACACAAACATTCAATAAATAAATCGGGTTTGATATTTTTTAGCGGAACTAATCGATAAAATATTGTGAAAATATAAATTAATGATGATTGATTGATTAAATGGTTGTTATTTAACTTACTTTTAATATGTATGATGGTATGCAAAAGTCTAATAACGACTTATACATAGAAAGTAGTGATTTTTAATTATATTTTTGATGATTTGTCTGCTTTATTAATTGTAAAATATATATTGGTACTATAATTATTAAATTTTATTATGTAAAATATCGTGGCGTTAATCCGGAAATCGTACTTATTCTATAAACAGAAACCAAAATTAAGTTGAACACTAACTACTTTTGAGTAATTGGAGTATTAATCACATATGTTAAAAACTATATGTTACTAGTATTATAATAAGATTGTACGAATTGTTGTTTGCATTCATTATGCACATTTGTTTATTTATCGAATCACGAAGAGGTGGCAAGAATAAGACAAGAGAGAAAAAGTGAAATATTGATGTAATGGAGAAATTTTCAAACTTTACTCAGTCTTAATTTTCTTATACTCTAAGGAAACTGATAAAATGTGGTCAAGTCGAATTCGCCTGGAAAGCGTTCCGTATTATAAATTATCGCATTTCGAAATTTATTTCTGGAAAATGTAATGGTTATACGAAATGAACAAAATACTTAAAAGTTATCGTGGATTTGAATTTGAACGCGCCTTCTTCGTCTAAGTAGGTTACAAATACCTAATACATCTTATAGGCATTTTCTCTTCACGACATTTTCTGTTTGCCATGATGCATGTGACAAAATTTTTTTTAAATTTCCTAATTTTGTCTCTCAAAATTAACCCTCGAAATCAGAATTCGTTTACTTGTTCTACACATCCGTATTCGGGTCACTTAATACCTTACATTTATGAAATTTCAACTTTTTTCCAGGAAATTCGAAGAAGATAGACTGTTATAAACGGACAGATAAACAGACAGAGAGAGCGATCCTGTTAGAGTTGTTTTTTCGTGAAATCTACGTAACCCTAAAAATGCTTCATTTATCTGCAACATTAACGATTGCTGTTCGCAAAATGAATGTCGAGAATGATTGTGCACTTTGTTTCATTCGCGTCGTTACCGTAATAATCCCAGATACATTTTGTTCTTTCTCAAGACCACAGTAAATGCGCAATAACTCTGTGGTAAAGTAGACTTAGATCAGAATCATTTTCCATCAGCGTCATCGCTAATAGGGGGATCTAGAAAGTATTTGATGAAATGAGCCGTGAAAACGTCCGTTTCATAGTTCTAATTTTTCTATTGGCGGTAACTTTTGTACGAATTGGCGCGCGAAGCCCCAAGGCGCAGATCGATATACAGCTGGCGAGGTAGACCGCGAAAACTCAGTACCGGTTAGTGTAGTCGATTCTTGAAGTGCCTGAGTAATTATTTCTCTGCCACCTTTCTGGCACAGAATACCTATTATACTGACAAACTGATCTTTTCTCTAACCGGAGAGTCGATTATAGCTGCGGTTTCGAAACGATAACAAAAATGTGTTGTGTGTCAATAGCTTTATTTGCTACACAACACACGCAGAAAAGACCGGCGATTGTTAAGAAATGGACAGTACCTTAGTGATAGATTACGCTTTGTATTTTCAAAGCTCCGAGGCGCGCTCACGTAGGGCACACGTGAGTTATTAGCTATTGGTTTCGGCCGTGGTTTCGGTTTTCCACGCACGTGCAACGCGATAACCATTAAACATCCCTTTAATTAAAGTCCCCGGTTGTGTAACACGATAATATCGTTTCTATATATATATATATATATATATATATATATATATATATATATATATATATATATTCACAGTGATTGCCGCAGTAAGCCGCCTCTGCATAAATGTATAATTATGATAATGTCAAAAAACTAAAATGTCTGAAGAGATATCGTTAATTAATCACAGATAGTTCTTAAGATTCCGTAGTCCACAAGGAACTCATAGTTTCGCCATGACCGTCCGTCCGTCTGTTCTGTTTGTCCGCGGCTTCGTTCAGTGATTCTTCGTATTAGAAAGCTGTAATTTGGCATAGTTATACATATTAATCACGTCGAAAAAGTAGTAGAATAAAATCATAAAAAAAATTTTTTTAGCGTACCTCACTTGCACGTACTGGGGATAATTTTTTTTCATCCCATGGTTTGAGTTATCATTGGAAAGTTCACTCAAAAACATTGTAGGACTATGAAAACTATTTTTTGATTTTAAGGGCTCGTTTGAGAAGTATTAAGCTTTGAAATGTTATTTTTTGTTAAAATTATCCCACCAGGTGAATGAGTAATTTTTGTTATGTGAGAAAATTCATGATGTACTATATAAGGAAGTTAAAAGGAAAACTATCACAGCTAAATATAGTACATATATGTAAATTATAGTAGCAAAAAGTAAAATTTCATACGAACTCCATTGATAATTGCGTAAATGACGTTGTTGTTTGTGTAAAATAGGTAGTAAATAAAGTTCATGAAACATGTAAAATTATGGAAATATAAAATCATAACAGCCTTAACATCCGTCTTGCGCGGGCCCGTTTTTAGACGTCTAGAAGTCCGCATATTGTGACGAGCAATCACGGAACTCTTCTCTACTTTTGGTCTGATAGATATTTAGCCGGTTTTTGGTTTTTTCATGGTAAATAGGTGGCTTACTGTAAACAGGTTGTCAATATTGTAATGTTTTATTCCGCTTATTAAATGCTAAACGCAATTTGACTGTCAGTATATGTCAAGATTATTGATATTTATATTAGTAATCATTTAAGTATTTTGAAACATTTTAAATGATTGTTTTTGAAGTGATAACGTCTTATAAATCGATGAACGCTGGCTGCTCGCACGAAAAAGCATGACTCATTGTCGCGTTCCGCTTGAGCCGAGTGTGCGAGCGAGAGCGCGGAACGAGCGATCTCTCTTCCACTCCATCGGCCGTGCGTCCGAGTAGAAGAGAGACAGCGGCCGCACACAACCTACACGTGAACTGTTTTGTCAACTGTTTATAAAGTGAAGTGAAAAGTTAATGTGGTTTCCATTGTTTATTACAATAACAATTGCGGCAAGTGATAATAATTCAATTCAATTCATAAAAGTATGCAATTTTTCATCAATATTTTCTTATGACGTTATCGCGTAAAATTATCGCTTGTAAACCAACTTTACAGGCAACCAATTTTTACGCAAAATTTACAACTTTTGCAATAGATTATTCAAAATATATTTTTACATTTTTTTTTCCTTTTTAGTTAATACGTGAAATCTGTTTTATTATTATCAACATAAATATTTAGTGTAAATTTGTTATTCACTATTATCATTTCAGTTTTTAACTTGAAGAAAAAAGTGTACTAATGTCTATTTGTGTTTACTTTAAAATACGAAACACGAGATCATTAAGTATGACATTGTTTACGATCAACCATTCCCCTAATGTTTCAAGTATTTAAGATGGCGAATCGCCATTATCGCAGCAATGCAAAGCAGTTTTATTTTATGAATATGAATGAGGTTTATTTTAACTAGCTCTAGCCTGCTTCAACTGACACAGTTTAAGCTAAATCGCGGAGCCCCGATTCAGAGCTATTCCTAATTGCTGTTGTTTCCCTGAGGGACCCTACATATATAGATGAGGATGTATTTATTTTCTTTGTTTATTTGTCTAGAAGTTGGTATTCATTTGGATTGTTCTCAGAGTAAAAGCTATTGCTTTAATCAAGGTACAACCAAACTTATAATCGGCCACAAAATATTTCACTCCACTTCAAATCATTCGGGCTTTTTTCTGATTGACTTTTGTGAACAACACAATGTGATCAGTAGCACACGGGGCTGCAGATCATGCAAGGTAATTTAGCTCTCTGGACAAAAGTCATCACAAATTGACCATATCATCACACTATCTCGTAAAAACGTCAAATTTGAATATATAAAAAGCTACTGGGCCCAATAAGTTCGCTCTAATCATAAAAATTGTCATTGGAGAAACAACGAAAAGTATTAAAATAAACACTAATAACCAAAATAAAACGCGCACACAGGGAAGGAAACAACTCATCAATCTACCATTTTTCGATTAGATACTATAAGCTTCTAAACTAAGACAGCGTGTCAATAAAATTTGGAAAAGCGTTTATTATAAAGTCCTAACTGCACTTATCCAGCACGGGCATAATCCGCTTGATTGGAACCACCTAAATGATATTATGGCTATTGGTTAGTAAACACTTGAAGCTCAATTAACATAAATCGAAAATCAAGACTCGCTTTGGAAAAATTAATTAAGGCAAAATTTTGGAAGAACAGGTCTTCGAAAGATTCCGTCATGATACTGAACTTCAAGAACGCCAAGAAAGAACTACTGGATATACAAGAAAAAGAAGAAGAAGAGAAATACCAACTTTTGTTTTAAAGTTGTACAGAAGCCGTAGATCCCACCGAATGAAAATATCATATGCATTTTTTAGATGTTTTAAAAGCAGACCGAAAGTAAACAGCCAAAACGGTTTATACCAATATCTACTTGGATTCATTAACTGCACAAAGTGGAAGCCTGGATCTCGGAATTTCATAAATGGCAAAGAAACCATTAAAACAGCATCTATTGATGATATCTGCAATATCATCCAACTCATGAAAAAAGGCGCAGTACTAGACCCGATTCAAATTGTGATTGAATTATACCAGCATGCGCCAGAATTATTTTTAGAACAAGTTGCAAAAGTCATCGGAAAAGCATGTGAAAGTAACTCCTTTCCGCAAGAATGGGTGTAGACAATTCAAATTTCAATGCTCAAGGAAACTAGACCCTAGTCCGTGAATGATTACAGAAAGATATCAATCCACAATGGAGGCTAGAGAATTTATTCCTCGCACCTCTTAAAAATTTAGATGAAGAAACTGAATCTAAGGACAATTATCAAGCGGCTTTAATGAGGTACAGATTGACAGATGATATTTGTAGTTTAACGAATTTTGGATGAACAATGGAAGGCTGCAACTCGACATAAAAAAGCGTTTGATTGAGTTGACCTTTGTGCTTTGTATGACATTCTGGGAACAAGGGTCAATATTACTCTAGCCAACAGAACCATGTCTTGTCTCAAAGAACACAAGTCAATCCTATGGTTTGGACAAAAACTTTTAAAGTATCACCAAAGAAAAAGGTGTCAAACAGGGATGTCCACTCCCACCTCGGCTTTTTACTATTATACTGAACGACGTGTTAGAAGTTTAGAAGAATTAATCAGTGAGGTAAGGCTGGATCGAGTTATAGAAGTTAATCTTTCCGTTATATTATTATTCGCGGACGACATTGTTATCATAGATGATAGCACCACAGTTCTGACCAATTTAATGAAGAACTTGAAAGAACTCTTAATATCAGTGAGCTTAAAATTAAATGCAACAAAGGCCAAGATGTCAATGATCCGATCAACGAGAGCATAGTCAAATAGACACAGGAAATAAATGAAGTTTTTTTTAATAACTCCTGTGGATACAATCAAATATCTGCGTGCGTACCTGACCTCTGAGCTGAGTCGGAGGGAGACGATAAAAGCAAGATGCAAACAGGCAATCCGCAATGCTAAAGGTCTGATCCCCTTCATCAAGAAGGCCAAAATGCATTGGAAAATAGCCAATTTGATTTACAAAATGATGATCTCTCTCTCCATGACATGGTCTGAATATAGTAGCACTAACCAAATCAAATAGAACAAGACTGAGACAGTATGATAGTGAGATTCTGAAAGACATGCCAAAGCCGTATGAAATCAACCTAGACTAAAAATACGAGAAATCCTCGAAGGAAAAACAATCAACAAAATCATCAAGGTTAAAAGAATATGCTACCTACGATCATCTTTTAAGAAGAGACCAATCCCGCATACTTAACTCTGCTCTAAGATATACTACAACGAAGACAAATGTTGAACGCCCTATTTATACATGGGAAGACTCGCTTCGACAAGACTTAAGTTATTATAATAGGAACCAGGAGGAATGGACCACATTAGCTCAGAATAAAACAAATCAAAAGGCTGTGGGTGAACTTTATCAACTCCGAGAAATGGACACTGAAATTTCTGCACCAAATGAGGAAAATGAAGAATAATAGATTAATGGGAGAGACAAATTTATTTCGAATTTCTTGTAGATGCTTATATATGTGTATGTGTGTTTGTATTTGTGTCGTATCTGGAAGACTTACTTAGACATAATACTAGCTATTACAACAGGAACCAAGCAGAACAGACAATATCAGGGATTTAAAAAGTCTGTGGACGAACTCTTCAAACTGTCACTAACACCGGAAGTTTATACTAAGCAAAGAAAATGAAGCATGAACGGTCAACTGAAGAAACAAATTTAGGAAAGAAGGATTTTTTTTCACTAAATATGAGTTATTACAACAGGAATCGAAAGGAATAGACTACATTAGCATACAGCAACGTAGAAACTAAAAGATTGTGGATAAATTATACCATATTTCCAAAAACGAACACTGAAAGCTCTGCATCAAGCGAAGAAAACGGAGAACGGAAGACAAACGGAAGAAATTTGCCCTTTCCCGCTATATTTATTGACACATCATAATGTTTATTACCTATTCCGACTCCAGTTTTTGGCTAAAGGTTGCTCGAATACCGCTTGGTTCTACACTCCTGTCACTCCCAATTCAGACTAAAACCTGCACTTCCCCCATATAATTACGCTCCTTTCGGTGTATTGAGATTTGTCCCTTTCAGTCATTGTAGCTAGTTGAAGGTTGAGCGATGATGATGATAAGTCAGTAACCATTTAATGTTACTTTCATCTGTGAATATATGTTTACTTTTATTGCCTATCCTATGGTAATTGTATTAATTTCCAAGATCGTAACAAATTTCATTCAACCAATCCAGCAGTTTAACGTGATGCGCGATTTAAAATATAGATAAATGAAAATAAAAAAAAAGTTACTGGTTTGATTTCTGTGTGTATAATAAAGTTACTTCTAAACAAAGTTTTTAAAATACATTTAATGTATAGATTTCAATCTGATACGATTTTATTATAAGTATACGTATACAATTCTTGTTACTCCACAGTTCAGGACTAAATAGTAACTATGTTTAAAGTATATCATAATATTTAATATAAAATATCATATTAATTACTGTCAGTCTCTGAAAAGATGTCGAGTTCTTATACAATTCGCGGAGTAAAAGCTTTTATTGTATTTGAGTAAAATTAAGACTAAATTTGTTAAAAAGTAATTTTTATAGTCACTCTACGCCTGGATTTTCGCCTTTATGAAGGCGCATAATTCAAGTAAATTCTCGCTTTTGCACTTTCAACGGCCATTCAGTAGCCTCGCGTTAAGATGTAATTTAGGGATGATTACGCCTGTAATGCTTTTTAAATTACCAACGACACATCAGGCTGCAGTAATGCCGCATTTAAGCCTATATCTGATTATCGGCATTCATTGCAAAGTAGTCAGTTTTGTGGACATAATTTGATATACAGATGGATATATTGACAATCTAAAAGGAAACGATTTATAAAATTTATTTTTGGCGCGTTCACGCGGTATGTAAATCTGTTAGTGCAGTTTGCTCGATCTCTTTTTATGTTTTCCTTTAAATGAAAGGTCACTTTTATAATTTAATTTTCAAATTCATATAAAATATTTGTTTTTTTAAGTGAGTTCATGATGAGGTCGTCGAAGAGTCCCTTACATTCATAAAAGTTACTTATTGTTCTTTATTTATTGTACTGAAGTTGAAATAAAATTTATTTATTTGTATCGTAACGATTTCCAGCAATAAAAAGTATTTCCAAAATAAAAACGGACCCAACCATGACAATGAATATCTTAGCGTCGCCTATCGTAATGTTCTTTAATGATTTAGAAATTAAATTTAACAGCAATCAGTCTTTAATAACCTATCGAATCACCCTTAGATACACCTGTAATGTATAGAATTCTATATATATTATTGAAACCTACAACAGTCAGAGATGCTATATCTCTTTATGAAATCGTACTTATTGTCGGGTCAGAGACATCAATGGTAGAGCTCGGGAGCCCCTCGTATAATTCATTCGCTACTGCACTTGTGTATGAAATCTGCGCACGACTATGCGCCTGCTTCCTATTATATTGAGATCAAAGAACCGTGCAACGTAATACTGTCTGGAAGTTTTTACACAAAATATGTTTATTTTTTGCTTTTAATTGTGGTTCTGAAAACAGTTTAGTACGTTATAATATATCTCGAAATAGCTTTTGTTTTAACATATGTTTGCTGAATATATATGTTTTATTAAAAAAAAATATCTCCGCATATACACCACTATTGGTAGAATATTACTTTCGAAAATTGTAATTATTGTACAGCAAATCTCATTATTTAAAACTATAATATAAAACGACCATAATCAATAGATTAAAAGAAAAACGCCACAGAATTACGGTAAGAACAGTCGCGCTGACTGTCGTTGGACAGTCGGCGCGACTCCTGGCTCGCACGATCACCGTAGTGTAGACTCAAGTGGCTCTCTCGGTTCATGTCAAATCAGCAATTTATCACTTTTGATTAGTTAAGGAATCGACTTGGAGACCTTTATGTGACGGCACAACCAATTAGCGTAAAATTTATCGATACATTGACTCGCCGCCCGCTGTCAGATAATATGTTTTCAAAGTCATTGTCCACGCGTCCTTCATCTTAAAACATCTGATTTGTACATTTATTACTTTCAGTGACAAATAAATTTAATAGCATTTTAACAATATATATTCGTTTCTGAAAATTTTGAGATCATTGTTTTTAGAGAAGGAATGAACATGCAAATAATTAACATAAAATATGTTCTCTAAAATGCCCAAATAAGTTTGTAATCCCTTTTGTCTTGAATATCACGAAAGTAAATTATTTATTGATTATCCAGTTTCAAAATTCTTTTTAAATAAATTTCTGGTGTAAAGTCAAAACGTTCGCAATTATGGTATAGTACATATATTTATTGCTAATAAATGTAAATTGAATGAAAGCGATGAGAATTTAGTACAGCTAACTGAACTAAATATACGTGTCTAAATTGCATTTGTTCAGTTTTTTTTTTAACTATAAAGTAAGATATTAGTGTGGTTTATGCAAGTGTACCATTAACGTTTAATGTCTGACTGAATGCCTAAACTATCTTCGTGGACAAGATGAATCGCTAAGATGGAGGTATTTTGGAAAGGCTTAATAAATAATATTGCAATTAAACTGAGCCACAGCGAATATTTACCCAATTAAATATAAATGTTATAATCGTAAAATATATCGCAATTAAAGAAACCAGAGACCGATTCAAGGTGGTTCTGAAGATCGTTTATCTTAGTACGCTCTGAATTGAAACGGAGTCAACGTTCTCATCACTGGTAGGAATAGTGTATGGTATTGCATTGGTGGGAAAAATTCGGAATACGAAACTGGGATTTGTAATTTTTACAAACTTATACAAGTAAACAATTCGTATAATCAATAAAGAAATAATGGTGAAAGTAAAATAAAGTATTATATATTAATTATACAATCGAATTAGATGTATTTTATTTTATGTAAACATTGTTTAATAATTGGCACATTGTTTCTATTCCATATTGTCCTTTTAGTTCAGTGTTAGCTCGGTGGAAAAACAGTTAACTCGTAATCCGAAAGGAGTCTATTCGTGTTTGACCTTGTACCACTGCATTTTTTCTATTAACATTAACATAATAACACCAATGTCTAAAAGCATCTCAGTGATGTAAAAAATGTCAAAAATAAGGGCAGAATCTTAAATTCTAAGTAAATATTCAAATTCCATTATAAGGGTTGCGAATAAATTAGGTACAGTCCATAATTAGATATGATTCCATGACAGTCCACGATTATTTTGGAGCTCATATTAGGTGTTCGTCATTGGATTTTTCTTTTCCGTGTTCGATTTTTAGGGTTCCGTACCCAAAGGGTGTCAACGGGACACTGTTACTAAACCTCCGCTGTCCGTCTGTTAGCTGGCTGTCTTATGAACCATAAGTGGGTCGACAGTTGAAATTTTCGCTGAATGTGTATTTCTATTGCCGTTATATCAATAAATATTAAAAATAAAATAAAATTAAAAATTGAAAGTGGCTCCCATAAAAAAAGTGTTTTTTTTTTCGGCGATTTTTGCTCAATTTTAAAAATCTCAATAGGTAAACGCTTGAAATGTCCCCAGTGTGTACTACTATAGTCGCTATAAAAACAAATTATAAAAATAAAATAAAGTTAAAAGGGATCCTCTTACAAGAAACATTTTATCGGTGTTTTTTGTTCAATCTTAATATTTCGCTCTTGTTTTTCATTAACTATTTTCAAAAAGTATTTAGTGCATAATATTATACGGTTATACGGAATCCTTCGTGTGCGAGTTCGACTCGCATTTGGCCGGTTTTTTGTTGGCTAAAACAATCTTCGATATTTATTAAGTATTTTACAATTTTAATTAATAAAATACAATGAAAATCATAGACTTAATAATTCTATTACGTTACCAACTAATGAAAAAGTATGTTGGCTGTGGAAAAAAAAGAAATCCTCTTTTTTTGGGCTCAGTGTCTATTAATAGAACGTTCTTGTTATTCGCTTTCGCTGAAAAAAATTATCGCACGGAAATCCTCTCAAAGAGAAGAGCGTAAATAAAAACAATTTTAAGAAACGTGCTGTTTATAACTTTCAGCTATAATCAGCGATGGGCTGTCATGTTGCGTTAAACTAACTGTGAAATATGATTGTATATTGTTACGAACTGCGCTCACTAGCTAAAAATAGAATTACAAAATAATTCCTCTATAAAATAATATCTTGGAATAACATTTTCTAAATATAAATAACTGGCCTTGTGCGCCCCGCTTTTGTCTCTGTCGAAGTTTTTGATGTGTGTTCACAATTTATTTTTAAATGGATTTATTTTGTGGGGTATAATTATCGAAATGCAATATATGTCTTATGTAACATTTACGACTTGTTTGTTGCGGATGATTTATCGATTTATTTATATATCAAGAACATTCTCGATGGCCAGTCGGTGGGTATAAATAGTGAAGTATGAGCGCGTAGGAGTTGTATTTTATTACTGCGATTAGTTTGTTCACGAGTCAAGTGCGATTAACGGCAAACATTCATCTGGTTCTGTAACAATTTATTGTGACTATTTCAGAATATACGCTTTAGATTTTCTACGTGTTTCTCATCACATCTGATCTCGATCTTCGAATCCTCGATAGGTTTAGTAACAATATCACGTGTACTGTTTCTGGTTGTACCATATTAGAAACATTGTTTGAAATTTTGCCGCGGAAATTTTAAAATTTTAATTTGTATTCGGGAGTTTTAATCACACGTTTGAAATTTGTCTGGTAGTCGGGATTTTTATATACATCATTTTCTTGTAAGCCTGCAAAATGTTAACATCAAGAGTATCAATAGTGTGCGTGGGATTCTGGCGAGGATCTTGAAACTGGGAAGTAGTTAATAGGTCTAAATAGAGCGTCCAACCGAATGAGATTACTCCTCGTCTTACGAAGTTTTTAGCGAAAAAAAAATGTAATAATTTCACTTTGCATCCTGCATTTAATCACTTTTTTTCAGGAAACCTCTGTTTCAATATTGGTCATGTGTGACGTATGATGATGTAATAGATTAAGTCGAGTTTTGACTGTACTCCATTTATTGTTAATTATACGTTGTATTATGACTATTATTATGTATTATGAAGGTTGTATTATGTGAGTCTAAAATCAGTCATATAAAACGATATTTAACAGTTATTCACATAATTTTGCTAAATTGAATATAGAGTAGCGTTTAATTCTGTTAATTTGCATAAGATTTTTGTAAGTTACACCACAAATTAGGGATTAAAATGCCCTCTATTTTTCATGAATTGTTTATTATTCATTCCATTGTCATTTAGAAATATTTCATATTGCGCATTGATTACTTGAAATTCGAAGGATTGCATTAGAAGCAAATTTTGAAATTGTAGGGAACATAACAAGTCGATTAGGAATTTCTAATTAGCCCGAGGGATCTTATTGAGGAGACCAGAGTGTCGAAAATAGACCACATTCTTGGCGGCAATCGGACGTGACAAAATGAGCCTACGGCGCCTAAGATGAATGCAATAGGTGGAAAATTTGTATCTTTAACTAAAACGAGATCATCAAACGTCTTTCATGAATTCGCCCTATCAACCTATTTTAAGTACTGTTACATAGTGTGCAACTGTTGAAGCTGTTCAACTGACCAACGATGGCAGAAATTCTCGCACATTTGTTGTAACAATTTACATCGCGATCATCGCGAAATCTGACCTCGCGTTATTAAAGTTATTTAAGTCGTCCTCGTTAAATATCTATCGGTATCAGCACAAAAATATCCATCACTATTGAAACGAGAGTAGATATTATTCGTTTAGCATAGCAGTGCGTTTGTACGTGGTCAATCTTCTCCATGACGAAAAAACGAATTAGAGACCGAGATCATTTTACCACATCCACTGTACAGCCTCGATGTTGCGCGATCTTGGATAATTGCGTTCAACTTCTCTATTAGCTGATGTACGAGTGGCACATTTACATAGTAGATTCAGACGGAAAATTAAACAAAATAGAATGAGTCAGTTTATGTAAAAAAAAAAAGGTAAATAATTTATTGTTTATTTGGTATATATACGTGTGCAAAACTTGTCAGAATATTTGATATAACCTATTACTTCCGGGCCAATTAAATTGTTGAGGTTGTAGGGTAGTAACGCCAGTTGCGGAAATTATATTTGCTTAATCTACCGATCCAAGTGGGCAGATGTCTAGAAAAAAAAATAAGGAAGCAATTCGTTCTAATACGCCGTCACTAAATAACAGATATAGGAACAATAGACGCTTGTTCCAGTCGAGGTGATAACAGTGTTGTCGATACAAAACTAATCGTTAGTTATTGCGTAAAAAGTAAGATGAACACCGTTATAAGCAGATCAATACTATTAGAAATAAACAATTATGACTAAACACTAACAGCTATTGCTGAGCATCAGGCTAACATCACTCGTGTTGATATTGTTGTTATTGCATTTATAATGCAATAGTTTGTTGAGATGTATTATCAATATTATTTGTAAACATTTCTTGTACACTAGTATTTACGTCTCTTATTCCTACATTAAAATAACTGTACGCAAACGTCTTATGTCTAGAAAACAAGCAACTGTTATTAATGTCTATGCGAGTTTTAAAAAGAAATTAAAACTATCCATCTGTGGTTCTGTGGATGTCATAAAAATAATTCGATAGCAGAATACTAATTTTACAATATTACCTCTAAATTGTTCAGTTCATGGCGGGTTGCACTTGTCCAGCGTCTGTGTCATCGCCGCTTATAAAGAGACTCGTATCCTATCTATTGATTGAAATCTGTACGATATAAAAAAGTCAAACCTTCATTACTTATTAATCACCAGAAAACCTATGTACAAGGCCCCGTATAAGCAAGTTTAATTATTCCGTCTGTACGCGTTTTATAAGTGAACCATCATTCTGACTTATCAAACTTTGCATCAAAATATCAGTACTATTTAAACATTACTCGTTGCGTAGATAACGCAACCGTAATCTCAGCATGGCATACCGCGTGATCTTGAGAAACTGTGTTATACCGAAAGTGATTCGTTTGTATAGGCGGCGATATGTTTATAAACATTTTACGTTTCGTCCGGATCGATGATATCTGTTGTTAACAATTTAACATTTGAACTATGTAAACAATTTCGTATCGTTAGTAAACGACTTGCTGAAACTAAATATACATATTCTGAAAATGTGTATTTCCTGTTTTTATTGCTGTAGTATTCATTTCCTTCTTTTCCTTCGTAACCGAGCTTCATGTTTCTGATATTGTTTAACGTTTTTTTTTTTCCTTTTCATTCATGGCTTCCAAACTGTTGTACTGCTTACGAATTTGTCCTAATCATTATCAAAATGTCGAATGCTCGACGTATCGTTACACGTTTTTCACGTGACCGCACTAAAACGTAAAACCCCTGAGATAGTGAAGTCATACCAGACTCTAGTTAATAGTAATGTAAATATTAGGGTTGGACTACAGAAATATCTCTTGTTAAATAAATAAAGCTGTGTGCTTTGTATAAACGAATTCTTTCACGTGACTGCATTTTATCGTATCGAATTAATTATTTTTAGATAAGTTTACGTACTTTTATTCAAATTTTATCCGATACAAATTGAGACGTAATCTGTATTAATTAGTCGCCTGAAACTTTTTGCAGCCTCTTCATAAATTTTAAGAGTTTTATCAATATTAATATTGTTTTGTTTCGTGAAGCCGATGATGAAATTATTTTAATTAATTACGCGTTAGAATCTCTACTTGGTAGACGTAATTTAAAAACCGGCTAAGTGCAAGGTGAACTGGCACACGAAGGATTTCATAACGCCGTACATTACTGGACACTACATATTTTTTTCAAAATAGCTAATGAAGAACGAGAAAAAAATTAAGATCGAACATAATCGCGCTTTAAATTTAATCTTTATTATTTGTTAACAACTGTAGCAACTGTACTAACACCACTGTGTGAACATTTTAAGCATTTACCTATTGCCATTATTAAAGTTGAGCAAAAAAAAAAACACCAAAAGAAACACGTTTTTTTTTGTATGGGAGCCCCCGTTAATGTTAAATTTAACTTTTATTATTCGTTATAGCGGCAATAGAGATACACATTCAGCGAAAATTTCCACTGTCTACATATCACAGTTCACAGATGCAGTCTGTTGACATGCAGCGGTCAGTGGAGGCTTATTAATAGGAACCTCTTAGATCTTAATAGGTTGACATCCTTAGTGTACGGAACCCTAAAAACAAAGAGTTACCTTCAAAAATAAAATGTGTACATTCCTATGTCTGTAACCCTGGTATTACGCTATCGAGACGAATTGAATATTCTTCAGTATCAGCTTTTTCGAAACTCTATTTCCTTGTAGGAAAAATAATTTAATATTTCGTTTTACATAAGCTCCAAGTAACGGCGAATGACAAATTCAATTAGTTTCAACAACATCGAAGCGTCTAGCATAAGTAATATTTATTTATCTTCGACGACCAATATACATTCAACTTATAAATAACTTAATCGTGTTTGTGCGGTGTGGGTCAATTACGAGCTGCACCGAAAACAATACAAACGTAGATTTCTCTTTAACGACCAACTTCATTGTGTTTGTTTTTCGGTTGAACTCTCGTTTCATGTTAACCCCTCCGCGGCACACCCGTCAACAAACGTCAGAATTTAAGGCCCTCAAATTGCCAATACAAACAATTCCAAAAGTGAATCTGACTGCATTATAAATCTATTGGTTCAACACATACTTAGTCGATTGATTTTGTGTACTCAGATAAAGGTATGTTTTATAAAAACTTTTATAATTGAAATATTTTCTTTCGGTATTATCTGTTTCGTATAATTTTTTATGCTTTCAAAATAAACGACACTATAATTTTTTTATAAGCAACGTCACGTTATTCTCGCAATCGAGATAAGAGTGGGTGAGCGGGCGTTGGCTCGGTCGAAGTCGTCTGCGGCCTGAGGCCAGTAGGCCCCGGCGCATCGACACGATTGGCCGTCGCAAGCGCAGCTTCGCTTTTTATCCCTTTTGTTTATTCCAATACCGTTCGTGAACTGTCTTTATTTCGTTCATTACGCGCTAGTGATGCAGTAGTAATTCAGTTTCATTTTCGTGTTCGCGAAACGATGACACTCTCGGCCGGAACTCGTTTCAAGCGCAGAAATCTCAGTGGTGATTTTTTCGACAGTGCCTGAGCGGACTACGTGATCGGTATCGAGTTCGACGATTTATACGTTTCCACGATTGTTGTAGTTACGTCGTTGTTGAAGTTATCAGCCGTCATTACTTATCGCGCCTCGACGTGGACCGTCAGCAATCTGTGCTATCGTAGCGGATACGGATATTGAATGAGTCAGCTCACCGGAGTCGGGATCGTCAGCGTTGTGAACGTGCTGCCCACTATACAGGAAGGTAGAGTTCGTGTATATCAAACCTCTTGTATATTAGACCTCGTGTATATTAAACCTCCTGTATTTTTATTGAATAGTAACAAAAAAAAAAAGTAATCGCCTTCTATATATCTCCATACAATAAAGTTAATATTAATGTTATCACAGTAATTTGTTGTAATTTTAATTGTAGTTTATTTTGACGATTCAATTTGCGAGAGCTGCGTTAAATTTAATGTAAACAATTTCTGAAGGAGAATCATATTCAACAGGCCCGAGTTCCATCGGTTCGATGCGGATTAACCGTTGCAACGGGCGAGAGTCTGCATCATCGATTTTAATGATGTACGAGGAGACCGTTGCTGTCTATTATTATGTATCTATTGATTCAAGAAAGCCTTACTCTGTTCGTTTTGTTAGATAAAAGTAATGTCATCCCGTTCGATAAGGATAGTTTCTATGTATTTGTGGCGTCGTTTGAGCACCTACGTCAATGTTTTCCTAAAATTGTGATATCTCGCAAAATTGAATTGCGGAATGCCAAACGCCAAAGGAAATCACTCGAGTGAGCTTGTTACTCGAGCAGTCGATATATGGTCTATGTAGTATTTTTGTTTGATGTCAGTCTTATCTATCGAATATGTATTATTTTGAAGTTATGTTATTGATTGATATACGGTTAATATCTAGAAGAAATGTGCTATTTTATTTTACCTAATTTCAATAAAACTCTTTCTTTTTTAAAACAAACATCAATAGGTTGATACCATCATTATATAAAAAAACAAAAGTGTATTGTGTAAAATGTGAAAAATACTTAACAATCCTAAGAATGCAGTCCGTTGAAACATTTTATGGTTCTATATATTATACGCACCTTATACGTATTTATGGTCATTAGGTGCTCAGGTGCTCCGAGCGGTCGGCAAGCCGTCGTAGCAGGTTCGATGACCCGCGAGGCACAGATTAAATCATGTACTTTTAATTCTACTGCGACTTGCACCGACCACACCTTTGAATATTTAAGCTTCATGTCCTTTCTCTTTATTTCGTTATAACCACGCTACGCTTAAAAGTCGTAAACGTGATGTTATTGTATATAGTTGAACTATGGTTGCGCATACGACTTGCTACATTCTAATTGTATTTATATAGAAAAACAATATAAGTTATTAAAATCGCATAAGTTGCCAAGTATGGTTTAAACTATGTCAAAATAAAGTTTTTATGGACGTATACAAAGCAAATTTTAACCTGTTATAAGGGAATAGCCTGCTAGTTATTCCGACATTTTTATGGTGTGGCTTTACTGCATTTTTCTGTATTCCAAGTCCAGTTCAAGCGGACACGGTCGGACTGTGGCGCGCCTATAAATTATTACCTGGAACCTTGGCAGGTCACCGCGTATCATGGCCACTAACAATAAGGCACTAGAACATACTTTTGAGAGTTGGGTCCTTTTGTCATCGAGGTGCATTAAATGGTACACGAGCCGACGCCGTCGCTGGAACGTGTTCTGCCGTGAGTCATTCGTGTAAGTTGCTAAATTTTGTACGTTAAGAATTTATAATAAATACTACTTTGAGTTTCTTTTTTCTATTATTTCGTTTTTAAATATCGTATAAAAATTTATTGTTTTGAATTGAAAACGTCTATAGGCACGTTAGGCGATTTTCGAATGGTTAAAATCTTTGAGTTTGCTTCATCGCAATGCCCGTGTTAACAGTTTATACAACGTGCTGCTGACGTTTTCCGTTAACTTTGGCAAACGACTCTACTGATGATAACTATCATAAATTCTTAAATAGCTTACGTCTAAAAAGGATATTTGAATTTTTTAAACTTTTCAAACAGAATAAATCAATGTCTAGTGCGATTAGGCCCTTTACACAAATGGCAAAGTGATATCATCGCTATTGGTGCGCGGGGTGCGGGCCGCGGGCACGAATAAGTACATAGAATAGTATTTCGTGTCGTGGGCGGCCGTCTCACGACGGAACACGTGCAGCGAGAAGTGGCTGTGGTGCATAATACTTTAGATTACTTGATGCAAGAACGAAAAATAAACATAGTCTTTGTGAATTTACAAAAAATCTCAATACTCAAGCATTTCTGAATACATTTTCTTTGACAACTTTTGATAGTTGTCATCATTAGAGTCGTTTGTCAAAATTATTGGAAAACGTCAAGATCACATTGTATATGAAGTAACGATATATGTGAAAACTTTGTTTATGTCAAAATCAAAATTTTTAAATTTATTCCGATTGCAACATTATTGTTGGTTTGTTTAAATTAAAAGGGTTCAATTGTGTGCTTAATACCTTTATGGACAGCTTTTATTGTTTCAAATTTACAGCGCTTGCGCAGCCAATCATGTATTTTGATTAATAAATGTGTGTGTGTGTGTGTGTGTGCGTGCGTGCGTGCGTGCGTGCGTGCGTGCGTGCGTGCGTGCGTGCGTGCGTGCGTGTGTGTATAATTGTAATGTGTGTGTGTATAATTGTTAATGATTTTAATTTACAAATTATGATATTTTAGTTTTTGATATCACAGATTAATTTGAAAATTCCAAAAAAAAAATTTATAATTTTTAATATTTGCTAAAAATATAAAATATAATTTTATATTTCGTTTTTTTTTGGAAGGACATTTGTTATACATAAATTAATAACTCGCTTTCATGGGAATTCTTGTTAATCGACCGAATTGACTTTTCGGTCGTTGGTACACACACGATCGTCGGTTTTATATTTTTAGAATTTTATATATACATATATATATTTCTACGTGCATGTAGTTTTACAATGTTCTCCTTCATTAATGCAAGGAAAATATTTTCTGACGTGTTATTTCAGGTTAAAATCTCTTCACATTAAAATTTAAGTTGTTAACGTTTGCGTTTCGAATTTCATTTCGGGCCCCCTTTTAGGGTCGTTTGGGAAAATGAGCAATACACAGTATACGAACGGCCCCTAGTTTCATAAATCCGATATCGAAATCTTGCAACGGGGTATCTTATTTATCATCAAGCCTTCTAAGATTGTGCGTTCCATATCACTTCTATAATACGCATTATCTTTAAAATGCAACGCTTTATAATATCTCAGATAACGTTATCTACTACGTCTATCTTAATACGTAAAACATTGATTTCTCCCCTTCTATATTTATCGCCGAAGGAATTGCGACTGTCTGGTGGTGAATGCGCGGGAGTAAAACGAGTAAAGTTTTAAGTTTATGCGAATAAAACAGCATAAATATAATATTAATGCATTAAATGTGTGAAATAAACGAGGAGCTGTGTGTTGTCTGTGTGTGTGTGTGTGTGTGTGTGTATATATATGGATGACTGATAAAATTTTCGGTTGCAACGATATTTATAATATTTATGTGACTGTGGCGGTAGTCCGTACCACCGTCGACTTAATTAAAGATAAATGTATTCGTTTTTCGATTCTGTTTTTAACGTCGATTCATCGCAAGCTATATTAAAGTTCATACAAATATCGTATACCGGCCGTCCCTCACTTTGATCATGATAATGTTAATAAAAAAACAATGTTCTTTATTTTCACGGATATTAAAAAGAAATGAGTCTTAATCTACATTATTTAAATTATTCGTCTAATAGACTAGTCATTTAAAAATGGTACTTTTCATCATCTCAAATCTCATTTAAACTGAGTGGGGTAGAATTGGAAATCTCACATCAACTTTTAAAGAGTATACATTAATATATAGATAGTAAAAAAATGAATATTTTTTTCTTTAACTAGAACGTAGTAATATTTGTTTACTGTCTATGGATCCTAGATTTTACTAAATTTAAATAAATTCATTGTATTATTTTCGGGCTTTATAAAAATAAAATTCCTTTAAGAACTATAACATAAAGCTCACTTGTGATTTATTACGACGTATTTTTCAGCGCTTTTTATAAAAGATTTCAGATCAGACTTCAAATTCATGTTTCCTTACTTACTGTTATTCTTGCTACACATACATACATGTATCCCTACATATGCAGTCGGTTTTTATGTATATTTTCGAATTATCAAATATTACGCCTTAGAAATAATAATAGTGTCTAGGTGAAATTATTTAATAGAAGATTTGCTATCAAATAATTTCATAATTTATTTATATTTGGAAAAAATCATTTTTTCTAAAAGTTTTTCGAGTTGATGAATAGTTAAATTCAACAGTTTAACCAGTCAACCGTTTCCAACTTTAATTAAAGTTTATTAAAAGTCCGTCTTTCAAAATGTATATTTTAGAACAATGAAAAAGATTGCGACAATCATATCATTCAAATAATTAACGCTGATTATAGAATGACTTCTCGAGGTATGTAATTTTGCCATTCGACTCGTTTAAAAACCATTTATTTTCTGCATTATCGGTAAATTCACGACGAACGTCGTAGTAACTAGACTCGCGACCAGCCAACAAATATACAACTTATTTGGTGAAAATATTAAAATACGAAAAAAGGCTGTGGCCTGCATCTTCAACCGGTCATAATAACTTCTTTAATTCTAATCTTGTTACATATTAGATAATCTCATTCTGAAGTTCCAAAAACCTATTACAATTGACTCAGTAAGTTAGGTAACTATCACAGATTTTTTTCTAATCGAAAGTCTCGAGTTCTTATGCAAAATTAAATCTCAAAGGTTGTCTCGTGTCTTGAAAAGCTCAGGCGTATGTCTTATAAGTTTTTGACTCTGTGATTGAAATTTTTCAGTCAGAATCATGGTATAATTATATGTATCATAGTGTTACAATCTTCTTAGATCGCTCTATAAAAATCCACTGTCAGCGGTAAATTGGTGATTATGGCAGCACATCTTTCGCACCTGCTACCCGACATTACACGGGTCTAGATATTTTCGACGTCTGGACATTTACATAATTGAAATTTAGATGTCTAGCAAAGGTTAAGTCGATGCGATGGACCCTTATAAAATCGGTATTTTAAATACAAGTCACGGTCGGCCTTTCCGTTGTACGTGTTGATAATGTTAACTTTATTTTCCGGTCCCGGTGGCGTTAGCCTGAGAGAAATCCTAATTGAGTAACTCACGAAGTTAACCCATATTGCCTTTTTTCGTTGAATTTAAAATGTTTATTAATTTTAAGACTTAAAACGCATACCTCCTAAAAGTCCCATGTTCACGTAATGGTTAACTAAGTTTTTTTTTTGTGTGTATGATGAGTTCTACATTTCAGAAATATTTAAGTTATCACGGTGAAACTAGTGAAAAATTGTGTACGATGAGGTAAGCTTCCTCACGTCAAGTATCGCTTTATTTTTAGTCGGTTTTCCAATAACAGTGCGCTATATTCGTTTCACCTTGACGCATGCCCGATCTTCGTGTTCCGGTGCATTTTTCATCGTACCGACGTTAGCCTTTATCGATACCCCGTCGTTTGCACTGTAAACACGATCGTGTCAGCTTGTGCCACGACAAAAATAATGCCGAGCTATCCGAACCCTGCGATTACATCACGGCAAACGACGAAGGGTCAGGAGGTGGAGGTCACGGCTATGTTGACGGTGGAATCACGTGTATTCCAAAATGTTGACTGGCGTTGCGTCAGTATAACTTGTGACCTATCGTAACACGTCCATAGACAATTAACTTTATTTTTTTATGCTGTGTAAAAGCAAAAGTCTCTGTTGTTTAATTAGATGCCGGTTTGGATGAATGCTTGTCGCTGTTAAATTTGTGTTGTTTTTTTTTCAAGTATCTTGTTTGTTTTCTATAGTTTCACGCATTTACATCTTAGTTAATGTATTTACGCAGTTTAAAGTCTGCAAGTCGATTTACGTGCCACCATTTGAACTGTGCATGTACGTGTGTTCAAATCTACGAGGCTACAGTATGCTGACGGCCTTGGCCCGATTGCAGCCAGGAAGGCCAGTCCATTGTACGACTCTTCAACGATGAACACTAGGCACGTCGTGTCTGGGCTCGCATTGATGGACTGTCACTGTATCGGCTGAACAGTATTTAGGCATGAATAACAATATATATACTAAATAGGAGTGAATTAATATTACAAGAAGGAGGCATATTTGTGTTATTAGTTTAAAACCTTTGTAGATGAATTTTGCTCTTAAAATACTTCATCAATGTCAACTATTTATTTTTACTCAACTACAGTACAGGAGTGTATAAGGATAATAAGTTTAACAGTCTATGTATAAGATATGTGTATGTTTCATTGTAGCCCAAAAACTACTGAACCGATTTTAGCAAATAGGGTGTGAATTGTATCGTATCTACCGTTAGAAATCTCATATACTACCTTTTTCGACCAAAAAACTAGTAGTGACGTAAAAATAATATAATAGAAAAAGAAATTGCCATGAGATCGAGCGCGATGACATTCGACAGGTCGTTTTTTTTAAAAAAACTGTTTATTGTTTAAATTAATAGGATAGATATATGTGTACATGGTTACATTCACGTGTTTGACATGATAGGGTTGATTTAAATATTTCATCATGTTTATGTATATAAAAATGATGAAAGATTCAAATCAGACTTATTATTATATAAAAGTAAGTATCATTATTTAGATTACAAATTCATATTAAGAAAGTTTTGTATTTAATTAACATGTAATTTAGTCAATAATTTTGGCAATTGGCAGATGTATGTAGTGTCGAGTCAAAACACTCGGAGGATCTGTGACCTAGATATGAGAAAACTTGAATAAAATCTCACGATAAAAGTGCGTTAACAGAATTCTCTCGACTACGTAACTTTAGTTCTGTAAGTGAATACAATTTTGACATGAATCTTTGTCAATAATAGTATTGCACAAGAAAATCCACAGTGCCTCCCCGATCGACCTACCTATTCATTGTAAACGGTTCCAGAATTCATTGTACATTGCGTCTGTTTTATTTACAAAAACTGCAATGTGTAGCGAATTTTGTGGGTGTTTATTATATTTTATTACTCATTTTCTATACGAATCTAACAAGGCCTTTATGATTATATTTCATCAAAAAGTGTCAAAAATTTAAACAAACTAAAACGGACTTCGAAAAAATAATTAAAAATTATAAAATAAGCTAGTTGATTATTCCTATAAGCGGTTTACATTTTTCATCTAGCCATTATTCATTAGTTTACAAATTTGAAGAGGAGAAAATCATGTTCAGAAAGTAGTGATGATATTTTTATTATTATGTATTATTGTAACGATACTAATATTAAGTTAAACTTTTTTAGCTTCTTCTTGTAATATAACGATATTGTAAATTTAAAACGTAATGTGCTAAAACTAAGAACACAAGTACATATAATAAATAAGCTGTTATTTATTTTCCTTGGTTCAAAAAAGGATTCATTTTCTTATTTTCATCCTAAAATTGTGAACTTTATGCTTTTTGCAATTTAAAAAAAATGCGTAATGTCATAAATTTTGTGATAATGAAATGAGGTATTTAAAATAAATATATTGCTTCGCATACTAGTCTAAACAAATGTTGGCCTAAATAAGCCCAGAGTTATTGGAAATGCTGACTCGATCTAGGCGTTGCTTCGTTCCCTAGCTCTATCATTGTTTATTTACGTTAATGCTTATTGGCGTATGTGATCAATAAACGAACATTGCATACGCTCAATGGCTGACTCAGTTCCTAGTGATAAAATGTTTCTTACTAGCACGCATGATTCACTTATTTGCGTTCAGTCATCAATTGATGATATCACTTTGAGTTCGTTTTTCGTATTTGCAGCAGGGCCGTATGTAATAAAAACAGTTTTAGGACTCTCAAACATGAAAATTGTACCGTTTTCTATAATCGAAAACTAACTGGCCACTAGTATTTTCTGCTTCCAAAAAAAAAAAAGGCAAATTATTTTGAGTTCGCTATTTGTTGCCACTATTAAAATTTATTCCCCGTTTTCGCGCATAAGGTTAAATGCCATCGTTGTATTTGTTATATAAATAAATAGTACAGCTCTATTAGCTATCCGGCTGTGGTTTTGGCCGCGTGGAATACAGAACGTATTCCTTCACATTTTACACAGATTGACCTTACCGTCCATTTCAACTTTATTCCACTCCTCCATCCTGAGCTCGGTGTTGCTCCCGATTCCGATCCCGGTTACGCTCTTGATTTTAATCTATTTTTATCCCACCATAAGCATATACTACGGAGACCGAATTTTCTTATATAAAATTTAAATGTTTCAAAACATGGCAATGTTAAGTATAAAATTATTGTCGTGTCTCTCCTATTTTATATTTCCGCGTATTTTATTTTGAAAGAATAAATCTCATGTTGACGTTCCTGCATTCCTATGAACCATGTAAATAAATAAAGTGTAATGACGGTTGCATTTGAACTTATATTTATCTATTGTCGAACTGATATTATGTCAATTTGTTGTTTATTGCTTTAATCACTATGACCAGTTCAAGTTTAAGCGCCTGTGTTTTGTGCTGAAAGTATTTCCTTTAAATTGCATCCGTTTATTTAGTCACGTGAACATCGAAAGTCATACGTAATGTTTGAAGTCCGCGTCTCGAGAATATTTCACATGAAAATATTTCTTCTGTAAAAAAAACCCACACGACCGATAGGTTTGTAGGTGCAGAAGATAGGAATTCTTGGCCCGCATTCAAGTCCTGCTTCGGTGTGAGTGATAGCATCGGTGTCACGCACATGTACATCTTTTATTTACTTTTTTGCTGTCGTTGAATAACGACCATCTGCGACTTAGTGCGCGACGAAAGGGTATCATCCTTTTTTTTTTCCCTTGTAGACATTTTATAGATTACCAAAAAAAAAATTGTTTTGGATGTGTCAAAGTTTTTCGACATGGCGGTTTAAGCTGTATAATAGACTGATCAGTCAAAATATCCTTATTTGAGTGTATAGTTTTATTTTTTTTACTGTTTCGTTATTATTTTAGTATTTTTTAAAATTCCAAATGGTAATGATTGATGTTATTAATAAACGAGTTATTGTAAAAAAAAATACTAAGAAACTAATATCACGAAATGTTCATATAACGGCCAACGTCTAGGCGTTACACAATGTCCCTAAATCAAACACCAAACAATTAATGTCAACAATCATTTGCACGCTCCAAGTAGTGAGGTCTATTCAGTTATTTGATTGCGTTAGTATTCGCAATGCTTTTGATATGGAGTGTATAACGTCTATTTGGATAACCTGCACAAGTTAAATAATTGCGTTTTAGAATAAGGTGTAATATTTTTTTTGTATTACAGTCCTTATCCATACTAATATGCAATTAAAAATATGGAATTGAGGTAGATTATATGTTTGTTCCTTTTTTACAGCTTAATTGTTCCACATTTGTTTCCATATTAATGATTTGTAAATGTGTTACGAAGATTCATAACGAGAATATATGATACGAGTATTTTTATCTTAATAATCATCAATGGAGAATAGATTTTTTTTATTAGTTGTACGAATATGAGCCGGTGATTGGGATTCGAAATGGAACCAAAAAAGTGGAGATCTATTTATTGTACGTCTGCGCAGGCGAAGCTGTAAGCTAAACATCGTACGTTGACTATAAGAAGTGTGATAATTATCCGACCTGTCAAAGGTTGGGGACAAGTATTGCAACGGAATTGAGCTATCTTCAAGTTATTAATATATCTACTAAAACTTTGATGCCTTCAGAAATAATCTTTCAACGCATCCCACTTAGTACGCGCTCATTATAATCCATCTTTATTACACACGAAAGTAGATTTGTATAGTTACGGTAGTCCAATAGGTGGTCGCGTGAGTGGAACGGCGCGGAGGTGCAGGCGCGGCGACCGCTCTCGGCAAGGTCGACGAACGACTTTCGCACGCCGCGCCGCCCCGTCGCGCCGGTCGTCCGTTGTGTCTGTGCGCCGGCGCACGTAACTATGCCAACGTTCTCGTTGAAACAGGATAGTACCATGTTTGTATCACGCGTCCACGGACTGAAGAACGCGATTCGCCTATCGCGCTCGTTCTCGTTTGTCACCCAGTTTTTCTTCTATTAAGATTTATAAGATTCTTCAGGCGACTGATGTGCAATTAAAGTAAGCATTGCATTTGTCGTGGCCACTTTTCAAAAGTAAAAGTCGAATTTCATAATACGGGTCCTGTTTGTAATAATGCATTGTTCGAAGTAATAATACATTAAAAATACGCCACGTAACCAAGAATATTCGCATTCACATTAAGATTATTGAATTTAAGTTTTCCCGCTGATTAAGTAGACCTCGACGAGCTCGTTGGGTATGCGCATATATAAATTTGACATTCAGTTTGTAACATTAATTTCTAGAGTTTTCCAAAAATAACATCTGACCGTCAGAAATGTTGCGGTAATTTCGTGGCTTAAACCAATATTTGAGTTGCTAGAATTGCCGCGGTGCAAATATTTAGCCGTATTTCCACATTCATAATATGTGGGGCGTACTATTAATTATTTTTCAAACAATGTTTGAAAAGTAATGAATACATTTGAAAAGGAACTTTGGCTGTAGAATATAGTTTTTTCATCTAACTGTCAATTGATCTTACATTCTGGCGTTATTTTAAAAATTGCCTGTCTTCATCACAATGGATTTGAGTCGTGAAAATTATTGTAGTACGATTTTCTACCATTTTAAGTGTAAACTGACAGCTCAGCAGAGCCTTGCTCGGCTTCGAACTGCTTTTGGCAATAAAGCACCATGAAAAACGACAATTTATAACTGATTTACAGAATTCAACTGCGGTCATGTTGATCTCAGTGACGAATTTCCTCATGGTCGCCCGTCCACCGCTGTTAATCACAAAAACAATGCTCGCCGTATGATCGAAACAGACAGGCATATGACCTACCACGAGATTCGAGATTCTTAGGCATAGGCATGAGTCAAATACAATCAATCCTACACAAACATTTGAGTATAAAAACCTGTGATCGCGGGTGGTTCCCACACAATTTGACTGAGGCTCAAAAAACGGACCGCGTCACTTGGTGCAATGCCATGCTTACCAGGTTCAAGAAAGGGGCGTCAAATTTGGTGCGGGACATAGTAACAGGTGATGAAACATGGATTTATTGCTACGACCCCTAAATATGATAAAAATTATTTTAAATTTGTGTATGAAATATGAAAAAACTTTTTCCCCGACCCTATAAATTAAAATCAAGAATGTGACCGGGAGCAGAATCAGAAGCCCTACTATGATCAGATTAAAAACTAATCCTGAGATCGGGGTTGGGGTTGATAACAAGATGAAGACGAAGGGATAGATGAAGACAAAAGATGTAAGAGTACTTTTATGTATAAGTAGACGAAGCCGCGGTTGGAAAATTAGTAGTTATATAAGTGGTAAAATATGAAATAACTAATTATGTTTTATCAAAGTAGTTAGGTATCTGCCTATGGTTATTATAGACTTGCTATAATTTCTCTTAAATTCTATTCTATATTCTATTGAAATCGATTTACAATTGCAATCAGTTTTATTCGAAATCTCGAAATTCGAAAAATATTAAAGTATTTCGCAAATGTAGTTCAAGAAGGTCTCTTAGGTTAGAAGCGAAAGACTTAAGAAAGTTCAAGATGCAAAATTATCAACTTATAGAGGAAACTAATGCTTGTAGTAGATCTATCAACATTTTAGTCTTAAATAATACTACGAGAATTACGAGCACGAATAATGTTTACAGAATTAGATATATAATAACAATGCGTGGGCGTGAGTGGAGATAAACTGCTCGTAACACAGAAAAATAATTCAAGGCCCCCTCGCTTCCGTTACAAATGGAATGAACAAACTAATTGAGTCCAAAAATAACTGTACCTATGGTTGCAACCGGTAGTAACATGTGCAGTATGATAATTATATAGTTAATTACTCGATAGGAATATTTTGGGATAGCAGTGAATGTAAATACTATAAATTTATATTCTATATATACACATCTCTTATTTTATACATATATACATTCACTGGTATCCCATATCAAGTAATCTAATACGATCGGAAAGAATTTTATGTAAACACTCCGAACCTAAATTATTATGCCATCGCTGTCGAGTTACGGGAAAGAATGAAGGAAATGAGTGATTTTATCTGTGAGACGATAGTTGTAGAATTTAAAAACTTAAAACAAGAACGGATTGCGTGGTCTTTTGTTTATGGATAGCAGTGGTCGGTGGAGCTATTGAAAAGAGAGTAAATGCATCAAATAAAGTAAATGTGGCCACATTTTTCGCTATGAATAGTGAAAGTGTCACGTGTCAAGTGAATCTGGCTATTCATATTGATGTTGAAGTTGTGAAAGTTGAGCGTGGCGTAAGAAATGCCACTAATGAAGTGGAGATGCGATCCTTTCGCAGTGATGTGTAAACAGCAGTTTAGGCAAGCGTCTAAATTGTGAATTTCCGCGAAACGACATCTTATACAATGGAACAGCAGTGTAAATTGAAAAGTATGGCGGAAATGTATTATTAGGCGTTTATCTACAGTATAGTTTGAAAGAAGATCTAGAAACAATGAATGAAACTGGGCTCGTGACGGAAATCCATGATAGATGGAATTTAATGACCTTAAAATCGGCAAGGATGCACTAGAACAAGTTTATGACGTGTTAAAGAGGTCTTCAATAAAAAAAAAACACGTGTGGCACTCGGGGACTGCCGCGGTTAAGCTATTGCATAGTATTTTTTATCAACTTATGCAATAATAATTATTTGTTTATTTTATTTATGTAGTATTTTTTTCTTTTTTTTTTTTGATATTAATTCAAGTTACACTTTTTGAGCGTGGTGACCGATAAAAAAACATTTTTTTTTCTTTTATTAAATAAATATTGTTCAAAATATTTTTATTATCTTACAATACATGTAGGTTATTCAGGAATATTTATCATTGAATATTATATATTGAATATATAATTTAATAAATGCACTTTGTTTATTCATATTTAAAACACTTTGTACCAAATTATACGAGTACAGATATTCACTGTTGTACATAGATGATAAATACCTATACACCTATATACTTTCTCACAAACAGCTGATTACGTATTCGTCTGATTTCGCAGCAGCTCGTCTCGATTCGTGCGAGCTTCGTAGAGTCGTACCATGAAGTAAATACAAAGAGGAGGTGCCCTAACGCCGAAACTCTAAGCAGGCATGAGTCACCAGATTGCGGGGCGAAGAGGGGGATTACGCATGCGCAGTAACGCCGATACAACCAATGCCACCTAGAGGCGAGTTGCTGAACTAATGAGACAAGCGTGATATTTCAAAAAAGTCATTGAAAGTTCTGCTATTCATTGATAGATGGCAAAAGTAAAAAGTATCACCGCTGTGCCGGTCGAAGTGGGGGGTGTTACGTTATTTTCGTTACGGAATTTCTGGATTCGGTTTCCACGCTCAAGGCCTGCAATAGAAGCTATGCAATAGCTTAAAAACGAAACCTAAAACCGATCGACGATGTCAGTGAAATAACACTGCCATGTAAAGATTGTACCAAGTGGAAATCTGTGGTCTCAGCCTAGCACCCCCGGGAAATACGCACTGCTTCTACTGCATTGTGTTAGTACAACTCTTGTACATGACCGATAGAGATGTTTTCGTGCGTATAAATACATATGATTATAATAAGTTAGACTATACGGCGGTGCGTTACGTAACAAATGCTTAGGACCGGTTTATTTTTATTCTGGACCGACGACCGTATGGACGTACTCTCGCATTAAATCTTGTAATAAATATTACTTAGATTATATACATTTTTTCTATTAGAATCACTATTGAAGATCGAAGAGTCTTCATACGGGACTGAAAACATCGAACCGCCGAAGCTTTCCCACGTAGCGTAATACGATATCATCGAGCCAACGAAGGACGTACGACATATTTCATGTTCGTGTGTTCACATTTCCATAGACTTTCATCGCGCGCGTGTTGACACAGTCCCGACAGCTCTCGGTCGGCGCCGCGTCGCCGTCGGGCCGGGGAACGCGCCGCCCGGCGCTCCCGGCATGCGGACGTCGCGGTCGTGCCGCGCCTGCGCCGGTTCCCCGACAGCCCGCCGCACGTTTACAGATTCATCGTCTGATTAAGTTATTAATATTTATTGTTATCGTTAAACGAATTAGTCTTAGTATTTAATCAATAACGTCGTTTGGTGACGTAATCCGATTTCGAAGCGAATTGATTCGTAGTGATCTAATAATAATACACTATTGCGTCGATAACGAGACAGTTTCGTTGATAATACGGTTGCATTGCATAAAAGAGTGCTAATTATTAGGAAAAATGTTTTACTTAGGTTTCTAGGCAATAAGGACATTATTGTATAATCTATTTTTAAAGATTTCTATTTTTCGAATTTCCTCTTACAAAAATCCCACATCACACGTAATATAACGCAGATGTTGGAATGTGATGCAATTTTTTTTTAGCTTCAAATTGAAAAAAAATGGAAGTCCACTTGCTTTCCTACTCCGAATACGAGTTCATAAGCTGTCCAAAAATTTCTGAAATGATTGCAATATCAGTAGCAAAATTTCACTTTTTATAGACATCGGAAAGACATAAATATAAAGACAAAAATCACGTCGATTCATAACAGGCTTATAAGTGTTATTTGTATAATAACAGAGGTTTTTGAAGCTATATACTTGTCTCAATGTTATATGTGATTTCGTCGGATAGCTACTCTTTTGGAAAACGAATAAAAGCTTCAGTACATGGAATTAAGGGTATATCTTAATGAAATCTTTTAAAGTGATTTCCCATATAATTCGCATATTGTCATATTAGGAGTTTTTGTTGCAGACCAATGATTTTTTGTTATCCACATAAAAGCACTCGCATGGCGACCTATTCGACAAATTATATTTTATACAACATATTAAGGCGTTACCCACATAAATTCCCCTAGTTCTACGACAGTAGCTCTCCGAATTCTGTTCAACGATAAACCCTACCCTTCTTGAAATTTGTAAGATCCCGCAGACTCACTGCCGACAGGCGTGCCGGAACCGACGGCGTCGCGTGCGCGCGCCTCGCCGCCGGCTGCTCTGGGTGCGGGCGACGCGGATCGTCTTTGATTTACGGATCGTAAATTTGTGCATAGGGGCTTCTCGGCGTGCCGTTTATGGGCGCCTGGGTTATTAAGAGCGCGGACAATGCGCCAGATCGCCGCCGTCCGCCGGGTACGAGTGGACCGGCCCGTGACGCGTCGGAAAGTCCGCACCGCGCGTTTTCATTCTTATCATCGCAGATTCTAACGCAAACTTAATGTTGTCGTCATGCTATGTATGTATGTGTGTGCGTGTGTACGTGTACTTGTGTGTGTTTGTATTTTTTCCTATATGACGTTGTGTTTCTCTCGGGCGGTAAAACAAATTGAAATGGCTGCTGGCTGTAGTACAAGTATCTCGGATCGAGAACTACCATAAAATTTCATTACCGATACTTATCTAGGATATACGCTAACAAACTTACCACAATCCAGCAGATACCATTGCGTTGTAATTGTACTATCCTAGTACATTATGTTGTGCGATATCTCTACATTATTTCAGTGGCTTTTTTATAAACATGTACTCTACATGTGCCTATTGTAAAAGGGCGAGTGCGGATGTGTGTGCATGTTTGTATACGAAACATTATTAATGTGATTTCAATTAAGTCCATCTTTATTGAAAGTTCTTACGACACTCGCGCAAGCACCTGTCTCCTGATTCTAGATCAAGGTAGAGACGGCCGAGACTCGACTTGGTTCGCATATATCATATTTGAAAAAATCATACAGCTTCGCACATGCACGCTCGCCGGTCCCGTGGGCGCCCGTGCGTCGCACGTCCGCGTTTTTATTTTATCGTTTTATTCCTGTACTTCGCCGCTCGACTGTATAATATAAACGTAAAATTCGCTGCAGTTCCCGTTTCAATGAGGAAATAAACCGACGTTACGTGCATTCGGCGCGGTGTGGCGGGCCGGAATGTACGCAGTGCGCTAGACTATAACTCATTATTGTTTTTAAAGCTCGCCGCGATTCGCTCTCGTTTGCCCGCTTTCGCGGCATGCGTTTCGCCCTTGATTTATTATCAGTGTTATTAACTCGAGACGTGTAAAATAAATACTTTTAGAATGACTCGTTATAATCTTATCGTTACGCGAAATTGTACTCGCTTGCGATTGTGTATCTAGTCTCTGTTTATTATCAGCGTCTCGGAGTTTAGGTAGTACTTCGTTACCTTAACCTGCGACTTTGACAAGTTGTTTCATGATCGTCTTTTTAGAAACTATATTTTAATTTATTTTTTTCCTCGTTTAAGCATCCGAAACCGATGAGCTTGCATGAAAAGATTGATGGATGTCAGTGAGGTAAGAAAAGTAAGCAAAGACCGTACATGTGGAAATCTAGTCTCTGCCTACCTTTCTAGGTAATAGGCGTGTTTATATTATTATTATTCGTATGTATATATACGTGCTATCGCAAAGCTAATATTTTTGACGTGACAACGTCTTAAATTAGGTTGCGGCTGGGAGTCACTTATGAAAAAGTGTAACGCTCGGTAACGTAACGATGAGTCACCGAACGAGAGAGAGCCCGCCGAATGCCTTGCGTCTCTCTCCCACTCAACTATGATCGGTCTGCCGCGCGCGCAGCACTAGAAATTAGTGCATAGCTTGCAAATGTATTGCAAGTTATTGTATGTATATTGTATATAAATACGTATGTATGTGTAAAGGTAAAAATAAAATTTTGTTAATATGAAATTCAGTGCGAGATTCTTTGTATAAATTAATGTTTTAAATATAATTCTTTGTATAAATAAATGTTTTAAATTGTTACTATTATTTCATCCTTCTTCCTACTATACGAATGAATATTCACATTAAAATGATTTTACCATTCAAAGTCGTTGTCACGTAAAACTTTCGCCCGTATACCGACTTTACAGGCAACCAAATTTTTTTGCTTATTTTCACGTATAATTACAATTCCTTCGTCAATAATCGAAACAAATATTTTATTTAAATAGATTTTTTTTTTGTAGGAATTGCAAAATATTTTAATAAACTCGAATGTATGGAAAATGTAAACACAACAAAGTAAAATATTCATTGAAAACGAAATTTTGATTGGTCTTTTATAAAAAAAGATAGTTGTTATTAACTTTTGCTAAAAGTTGTAATAGTAAATGTTGCTCCTTATTATAATAAAAAGCAACAAGTGCAAATTTCAGCAAGGAAGAAAACGGAAATTTCGTTGACAATAAAAGGTTGTCATGTGTAGGTCACGTTTTATTTTATGCCCAATAATACTCAGCTATTTGGATCTGAAGTGAAAATGTGTCGAAAGGCCAACGCGTCGTAATCGTTCAAACCGTTATCGACTAGAAGAAGATATGGTTGTGTAAAAGAAAAACAAATAACATGTCAATATTTTACTTCTATATGTTTGCATTTTACGATCAACCGGGGCCGCGTTAAAGATTAACGTTAGACGAACTTATTCGGTACATTTTCTCGCCATTTTCTGGAATATATAAATATTTCATATGTTTTTAGTGTCGTATTCCAAAAGGTAACAGTTATGGAATTCGCTGTATAGTGCAGACGTTTCTTTCTCAAATGATGAGTTGAAAATGATGAGCTCTCTGAAAATTATATCGCAGTTGGTGGACGTGACAGAGCTAGGTGTTCAAAAGTAGATTTTTGATTTATACGTAAGTTCAAAACGATTCTTTTTTTTTTTATATAATTTAATCCGATATCAATGAAGTCTTTTAAAATTACCAGTCCAAAAATTTTGAATTTAAGAAATGCTTAAAATAATTTTTATTGTAACCATAATTGAGAACAATATTTTGGAATGGTTTTTTTCTGAGTTATACTAATATTTTAAAAGTTGTTAATGCTTGTTAATAGAAAAAAAATATGTACTTAGGTCACGTTTAAACTTTTTAGAATTGGCCAATTAGAAACTGTAAAATAATAAAACATATTTGTATTTTAAAAATGCAACTCTACGAAGCTTATTATGTATACTGCATTCAACTGTCATTTGTTTTTACAAATTGACAGCAAAAAGAAAATTGTCTGACTAACTCAACATGAATTAAAAGCGAGAAAATTTTCGTCCAATTATTTTCTATGAGTTTTATTGCCATTTAAACCAACAAGAAAGTTATAACAGACTTCGCTTGGCATACCATGATGAAGCTCCATCCTTTGTTATTGTTTATAACTGGTTTGACTAGTTCAAACGCAGTGATATTTGTATGACTAACGATCTGCGTAAGGGACGTCCTTCTACGGCGACGACTGAAGCCTCATGCTGTGTAGCTTGTGATAAAGACTGACAAAACCTACTTGACCAAAAGCTGACATACCAGTAGAATCGGACAAGCTTAGACATCAGTATGAGGCAGGTGTACAAAATTTTTCATGAATATTTAGCGGTCAGGAAGCTTTGTACTCGATGGATATCCTATAAATTAGCGGCCGTTCAAAAACTCCGTTATATTAATTAATGCCGCAAAATGGTGCAAACAAAGGTTTGCCGATAGTGACTCAAATGTTGTACGATCCCAAAACCAAAAGAGAGTCTGCTCAATGGACATTCGTTTCGAGGAGTTGTTTACTAAAGAAAAACAAAGTCGAAGCTTCGGAAAAAAGATGGTGGTCTCTTTCTTCGGAATGACGGATTATTGTGTAATAATTGTGTTAGAAAAACAAAAAAAAAACAGGCACTCAGAATGGTACACCGATAATTGTTTGCTTCTTGTTTTGGAAAAAGTTCGGGAAAAGCGATCTCCCAATAGGATTCTCCTTCATCCTGACAACACCTCACCACATACCGCTGGACAAACAACACACGCCTTACAGTCCCGACCGCGCACCATGCGCTTTTTATTTATTTCCCAAATTAAAAGAACAACTTAAAAGACAGAGATTTACGGAAAAGGCCATCGAAGCGGCCTTCAAGTGCGAGTGGGCACAGTGTTTTTCAGTGGTTCCATCGAATGCAGCGATGTGTCGATCTCAACGCACACTATTTTGGAAAACAATAATAGTAAAAATAACTTGCTAGTTGTCTCCCATTTTGATTTTCTGAAAACTCTAATTTGAACCACGTAATTGGTCGCGTGTGTTCAGGACCTAGCGCAGTGATGGGTAACAATATGGCTGTACACGTACCCAAATGTTTTGGAACGATGATAACTAAAAAGTTTAACCAAGAGTATGTCGAACTATGCTCTTATAGGATTCCGAAGCCATTCTTAAAAAGAAACGCATAACAGATGAAAAAAGTATGTTGTTACATTTTATCCATGTTTCCCGCACAGAGTAGTTATGAGCACTTTAGTTGCCTATAACTAGAAAAACAAGTACAAAACATTTTGGATTGGAACTCTAAAAACCGACAATTCATTCAATAAAACGGGTTTTAGTGAAGTTATTAAATTGGAACGGGAAATTAGCAAATTGCAACAGAATTTACTTTATGTATAGTAGATATATTGTAACACCGCACAATAATTAATATTGTCTAAGTAAAAATAAATTTTACTCCTAAATTGGCGATTCAGTGAAAGTTTTTGAACGATACGTTGTAGTATTATTTTAATAGTTCAATAATCCCATAATTGATTTTAAATAAAAGTAAAACAACTTTTTGGATTTACAACACAATTCGTAGGGTAGTCTTAAAAAATAAGTTAAAATGCACCATGAAAATTATATATAACTTTCGTTTTTCTACAGAAATGGTGAAAATACAAGCGGTAAATTCTTACATACTTTTTTTATCCTCCTTTTCAATCAATACCATTTTCACTTCAGCTCGTCGAGAAATCCATAAAATCCTTTTGTGAGTCGTCCTACGTTTGATGCGTTAAGGCCTTCATTCGCTGCCGTACATTCGAATCCACCCAAACACGTTTTATTGAGTCGTTCCGGTCACAAACATTTGGCATCGATCCCGTAAACATTTGAGCAAACAGAGCACTCGACGCGCTCGCCCGGTCGACAACTCTGCTGTTTGCTTGACGAGTGCCGGCGTGCTGTCGGTCGGCCGGGTCGAACGAGGGTGTTGTATCAGAAATTATGTTATAATGCTATTCGATAAATGCGTCTGGCATAAAATAATTCTCGTGGGAATAGATGATAAATTATTGTTTTTAGTTGCGAACGTTATTAATTTTCTTATTTTCGTATTATTATAACATGAATAGCACTTAAATATTATAAAAAAATATGTTTGTGTATATTTGGGTATTACCTTGCGGTTTGTAGTAATCGATATGGACTCCTTTCTCGGGCGAGACATTCACTAAATTCTATATCAATCATATAATAATTATAATGTTTATTGTGAAATAAGCTCACAAATATATATAATTTAAGTCCAATTACACTCCAACTTTCACCCGTGACTGAGGTGCTGTGATTTATTGTTTAGTGTTGGAAACTTATTCCGTTCGTACGAACCGTGATTAAAGTGTGAATGGCCTCTGCGTCGTGAATTGCTGCCGAAATAACGTAGTTTTTCTCTATATTTATATATCACTGATCACAAAAATGTTTTCTAGCTTATTCTAGAAGAATAATAAAGTCTGTTTAATGAATGGCCACAGAAATACCTGCACCCGTTTTACTTTAACTGAATAATAAAGCGTTTTTCATTGTCTATTGAAATACATTTATCGTTTGCTACTGAATGGTGAGTAATTCTGAAAATTTCTGGATTTTCATTGATAAGACCACATATTAAGTTAATGGTATATTTATTGTTTTTTGAAGTATTACTCCCTCACTATTTATAAATTTTGCATTCTTTAGAACCATTGCAAAAGGCAATTGCCCCAGTTTTCCTTGAAGACGTCCCTTCAGCCGTTGAATCGCCTGTTGCAACGCGATTCACCGCCGCTTCGGACTTAGCAAATCTTATAAATCACAAGGTGCAAAGTCCGGACTGTATGGCGGATGCGCCATTCATTTGAGCCTTTAAAACTCTTCATTACCTTAGTAGTATGTGTGGACGCGTCATAATGAAAGAAGATTTGTTGCGAGGACACTTCGCAAACATTTTCAAGCACTCTTTGATCACGTACCATTTTGTAGTTACTATCCTTTGGTTTTTAAACAATACCGTAGTGTAATGTCCTGATTTACCAAAACGAAGTAGCAATCGTTTTTTACCAACAATTTGACTTCTTTTAATTTTCGTCGGAAAATCTTCAAATGAAAAGTCCCATTGTGTCTATTGGCTCTTGCTTTCAGGTTCGAAGTAGTACACAGCTCTCATCCCCTGTGTTCATATTATCGTATACGCAGTCAATGTTTGTACTCCATTTTACTTTTTCATCATTTTAGATCACTACTACACGCAGTAATTTCTGGTGATCCGTTAAATCATGAGATTTTCATCGAGTGCAAAGTTTCCGAATCTTCATATGTATATACAATATCTTTTGCACTTGCCACATATCAATACCTAAATACAGTACGCATTTGCTCACAAATAAGTGTCTATCAGTTTCAATTAGTTGTTCTATTGCATAAATATTAATTTCGGCAATTGCAGTCACTGGGCGACCTTCACGTAAATTGTCAACGAGGTGATTACGTCCACGTTTGGATTCGCTGAACTAGGAATATACAGAGCTTGGTGATGGAGCTGTATCACCAAATACTAATTAGTCTCTGGTTCTTGTTGACTTAAGCCATAGCGAAAATTGTAAAAAAATTGTTGGCGAAAATTTTCTCTCGACCTATTTATTGTAATGCCAACACACAATTTTTAAAACGTTATCACAATGAAAAAATAAACGACAATTTACTCAAACTAAGATGTAAACTATGCCCAAAAAATTCAATTTTTATAAATCGTAATTCTTTTCAAAATATTTTTATTACAAATGGTCAGCTCCAGATATTTTCAGTTAGATCTAAGCATTATATAGATGAAATTCGAAAATATCAAAAAGTGAAATCTAACTTAAAACCGATTGTAAAAAATAAAACTCTTTGGAAATCAATTACAATCAATCAATGGAAAAAAAAAAATTATATCTCTTTCTCCCAAAATTTGCAAAACTCAGTTTCACCATGAATGATTTGAGTCAGTATTCGCAGCGCCCTCCTTCTAACTTCCCTTGCGCCAGAAAGCTAAAATTTCTTGACAGAATTAATAATTTCCTGTGATATTAAGAAATCGTGTCCGTGCGCCACGTCGCCGTCGTATTCCGCGTTCCTCGCGGGGCGCTTGGCAGCCGGATGGATGTCGCTCATGTTTCATATTTTAATATTTTGCGATTTGTTTTCACATTCTGTGCGAATTCCTTCTTCGAGTGCATTTAAAAGTTTCTGCATCGATTCAAAACTCTACATTATTTAAAAGAACTGAAATTACCTTCGTTATTTGAATTTTATGTTTATGGAGGAAAAGTTGTTTCGATGCAGATTTGTTGTCATTAAAAGTATATAAGTTCATATCTTTTAATGTTTATAAGGAATGCTCGGTAGTGCGTTCACTTTGACCGATAATTCGTTACTCTAGCTTACGATGTATTACGAAGTACGCGTTGTTTATTTTGGTGTCGGGATCGGAAATTGTACAATGCTACGAGAGCTCAACGACCGATACGGATTTGGGTTTATCCGATTATCGGATATTGATCTAAAATCATCGCACTCGACGTCGATGGACACGGCGTTAGTTTCAGGTAACCTTCTGATCGCTAGTGATATGGAATAAAAAGAGTGTGGTTATCTGTTAAAATTTCATTGAAAAAATTAAACACTGAAAATTTTGTATTATAGTACATTACTTTATAGCATTTATAATATAATGGAAACGTTTATTGTTTGTTCTCGTTCGCCTCCTCTTGATTGACTTTGCTTTCTTTTAAATTTTCTTAAATTCGAGTGGCAGAAGCATGCTATGGTCAATTGGCTAAAGCACAAAAATGTGTCGGCTCAACCAGTAAGATACCACACTTACATAGAATGTAGACAACTCTCATGGAATAAAGCTTCCACTGTTGCATTTAGGCCACCGAGTGTGAGTTCTGGTAGTCCACTACCCCTCTATCCTATTCTTGCCTAAGAGGTCGACAATGTACTGGACTACTCTGGGATTGCGATTGTCCATGGACGGAGATAACCATCTATTCTCTGGTCGATTGTCAATTCGTTTGCACCTCAATTAAAAAAAAAATCTGAAATTATGAAGTAGCTCTTCTTTATTAATACTGATACTAGGGAATAATAAACAACTTATTCCATGCAAAATTAAATTCACATGTAAATTTATTATTTGGTGGCCCTTTCGTTTCATAATAACAAATGAACGGAACAGTTCTCTAATTTATTCATTTATCAGAATATGGATTACGACGCCGTCGGTTGGCATTTTTATATTTATAAAACCAATATCTATGCGATCTCTAAAAATAATGCAATCAAATAAGATTTTATTACTTTAAGACTTTGATAATTATTCCGATTAAGCAATTATTGAAATAAAACAAATTACGTTCTAATGTTCATACTGTATCAACACGTACTTTTAAATTGCTTTTATAAACTGGAAGCTATTTACCAGAAAGATACGCAGAGAGCATGGATTTCTACAAGCTACGGTCTTTTGCATACCTCATTTGCTTCACTGACATCTATTGATCGTTTTATGAAAGCTTGTCCATTTCGGGGGCGTAAACTTTAGCTTTTCTTTAATATGCTACGGATTTGATATGCATAAGATTTTCTATGGCGTCCTTTATTAACCTTTCGACATATATAAAATATTTGCATTCGTATATATTTATTTTCTCAGTCTTCTTTCATTCATCCTTTTGAGATGGCCAAACCACCTCTACTTAACTTTTTCTACTCCAGTCACTTCATCTTTTTTAAAACCACAACGTTCTCTAGCATAATTATTTCTTTATTTATATTTCAAGAATATTCCACACATGCTAGGTCGGAATCACACTCTACCTACATTTAGTCTACTTTCGTGTTTCTTCAAACGTGTTTGTCGGTCGATCTCTTCTTTCAATATCTGTATCATATACTTTCGTACTTCGTTTATTGATAGAATTATTATTTTGCTGACTATCTCCTGTAACACCAACGGAATAAGAATTACATATCTATCGGGGACAAAGTTCGGGTGTCGGTATTACTCTTTTGGGATAGTGTGTTTTACCGTAAAAGAATTTTTAGGCGAAATTGGAAGGATAATTGACTTTACCTAGTGAAAGAATGAGGTGTAGGCTATAAGCTATATTTTTGCCAAAAACAGTGAGTTACAAGGCAGCTCGAGGACTCTTACTTGACTTACCCATGTATGTACATCCTTTGTCAGTGTGGCACTCCCTGGTGAGGGTGTCCCTTGTCTCCCTTTTAAATGAGAATAGTATATCGCAAAATTATTATGTGCGCATAAAATCAAAGCAGCATAAAATCAAAGTCGTCCTTATATTTCATTGGATGTGTTGAACGTACGTATGTGAACGTACCTATCGAACCTGAAACCGGGTCGCCAACGCCGGCGCCCGCCCGCGCGCAAACAGTCTCCCATCGGCAAACAACCGCTCCGTCACTTCTACTATCTAATCTCGCCAGGTGCCCACGCACCGCGGCATCCGATTACCTGTGCGCCATGTAGGCACGCTCATTATTATCAGGACCGAACACGCTTGGAGTCGGATACTTTCCGAGAATACATATGCTGCGATACGACATGCCGTCACTTGACACATGCGCGTTGACATGCGTAAACGAGAATTCGATTGTGAGAATCCAGCAGCTCTTAGCTTATGTATTGTCTTATGAAGGCTATACAATCACATGTCTATAACTTTGTCGAGGTGATTATATTTTTTTTGATCCCGATGTCGTTCTGTTTGACAGCGCTTTAATAATACTTAAATATATTATCTATCAACGTTTATTTATAATCAGAGTAATGTATTGAATGTTACTGTCTCAACGAGATCGTAGCATTGAGGAACACTAACAATTGTTAGCTGTTTAACAGTTCTTTAATTATAATTACATAAATTTAAAATAGTAAAGCAAATTATAGTGTTATTGATTAAATGATTTGTGCTTGCAAATTCGTTGCGGTATTTAGCTAATAACTTTTATGTGAATAGTTTCAATAGTATATATCGCATATTTTTTAAAAGGAGAAATGGGAAAGGCAACTTTAGAGGAATGCTTTAAATAATATATTTTTATAAACTTTAATAACATTGTAACGAAAGTAAAGATACGTTCAATAAATATGAACTACATTAGGCAAAAATATGAAAATAAAACATTAGTTATAAACATATATTCCTATTATCTACGACACTAAATATTTTATGAAAAATTAAAACAAATGGTTCAATAATTATCAATTTATAATATCTATAATACTGTACTCTGGGGTATTTAAGTATGAGAAAAAGCAGTATCTGAAATTGGATTTCCTAAAATTATGAAACAAATTTGCCGATCGAACGCGCCAGAGGCGTGTTAGTACTTTCAGGCTGGCTTGGCATTTCTTGCATTACGATGATTAAATTCGATCTTCGGTCGTAAGGAAACTGGTTAGTTACCGTCACGTTTCCGGCAAGAAACACGCGACTACCTGTTAAAAATTAGACGGCCTATTGGGAAATATCGCTCCTCGTTTAGGGGTTGCGTGATCGCGGGCAATGTCGGAGTTATTAATTAGTTTAGTGCGCGAACAACACTTGTCGGTTCCTTTGTTCCCCGCGCCGGAATCGACCGCGATACCTTAACGTAACGACCGAATGAATTACGCCTAAATATCCTTGCCTAATTAGTATTTATTAGAATAGCACATAAAGTTAATATTATGGAGTATAAGCACATTAATGCTCTGAGTCCACTTGAACTTAATGTATTTATAAATTTAACATTATAGGAAGTGTTTGAGAATCTAAAGAGGTCTATGTTTGACTTATTATTTATTTGTAAAATATTTAATAATTTGATGTTTATGTACATATCTTTTGGACATAACGTCAACTTTTCTAATTCAATGTAATTAATTATACATCATAACTTCTATTGGATACTATCATCGTTTTCAATTAGAACAGACTAGTCATTGTTCTATTATTATAATATAATGAATGAAATTCAAATTTTCTTTAAATTCATTATTATAAGTTAGATTCTTATTAGGTTTGAGATTAACATACAATACGACGTGAGTTGTAAACTTATGTGAAAGGAAATAAATATTAATATTCTACTAAAATCTATTTCACCCATATATAAATATTTACAACATGATAAAATTCTTCTAAGGGAGTGTGCATCATTTTATTTAGTTAATTGATAACGGTATATTGAGCATCATTAAAAACTGTTTCGGACAGAATAAGCATTATAGTTTTCTGACAATACTTTCGTAAAAGTCTATTACTTCCACTTTTTTTAAATTGCCTTAGTACATTTCTAAGCGCATTTTCAATAGTAACTCTGAATGTGTAATGCGTAAAATTGAAAATTTTAAACAGTGGACTTCATATTGTTATGCAATAAAAACAAATGTGACTTAATGCTCTTTTCTGGTATCATTTTTTAAATCTTTTCATTAATATGCCCTCTAAATTATCGAATAACTAAAAAGACCGACTATGATGCATGGAGGCAGAGTAGTCGTTTAATAGGTATATTAATTTTATTAACAATATCTAAGATTTATACTGATAATATTTGAAAGTAAAAAAAAAATGTATTTTCTGTGTATTTTCATTTTTAATAGACATGGCAATTTGTTTTGTATGCAGGCGTGACGATGCGAGAAAAGAGGGGCGGCGCCATGAGCAAGATGCAGAAGCTCAGGAAGAGGCTGTCCCTCAGCTTCGGGAGGCTATGTGAGTATATCTCTATTAACTAGCGTTATATTAGTTTTATCGAAATCAATTGTCTCCGTCTGTACACTCGAAATTGTTTTTTTTTTTACATGGATTATTGCTAAAGATCGCAACGGTACATCTGTTGGGTTACTGTACGAACTGTACGAATTTTTAATAATTAGGTGATCCTAGCTATCTTAAAAATTTAGACTTTCTATTACAAATGTTAGTCTGATTAGAGAAAAATACATCACGCAATTTTCTCATGATATTTTTAATTGCTTATTCATTACGCAATTTAAATGTTATCTTATGTAACGTTGATTAGACGTACATGGAAATCAAAAAGTGTAAACACGATAAAAAAAATATTCATTTCTTAAGCAGCTTCTATTGTTCTGTTGTGTTTTTTTACGTGCTACAAGAATAAGAAGGGATTCCAAAAATAACTTATAAATTTTTCATATCATTGTACCTTAAAACAAGTACTACAGCCGTATATCAAAGTAAACGATTCTTAAAAATGTACACGTTATCACGGCAGGTGATATTTAAGTACGCGGATCGCCATTCAACGTTCAACACTTTTATATAACTTGTGAACCAGACGTCGGCGTCGTCCGTAAACTGGTCTGCATGTATTTATTTTTATGTCGGTCGATAAAGGTCTACAGCTTCGTGCGACGACTGCCCGTAATGGGCGTAGATTGCGCAAATGATACATTCTCGCCGTTAGTACACCTACGTGAAATTCTCTCAAGTACTTTGTGTAGGCGAACGACCTCAAGTCATTTGGAATCTCTACTATTTTAAAGGTTTTATAGCAACATTTTGGTTATTATAGCTCTCCAATGTCTGAAAATTTTGGGGAAACTAGAAAATCGCATCTTTTTGGTGTGTATTATTATTCTGTAAAATAATTAAATGACAGATACACGTATCTAAAATTATTTTCGCGAGCGGTTTCTTTCGCATGAGCGTCATTTTGTGCACCTCATGGTTTACTGCCTATCCAGTCGAGTATTTTCTACAACGCCAAACTAATTTATTGTGAAGACTTATGCACCGTGTGATTGTTTCGTTCTTGAAAATAGTTTTTTTCCTTGTACAAAAACAAAACTTTTATAACCGGCCTCGGGGGGCAAGTTAATGATTTATAAAGATTTTTCTTGAGCATGAAAAAATACATTTTTTAAAGTCCGAAAAGAACGACTTTCTTCCCAACTCGTGCCAATTATTTTTCTTCATAGCTAAATTTTTGTCAGGTTGTTTTTAATAGCAGTGATTTCTGTCTTGGTTTACTGAAGAGTTATTTTATCAAGTTTAATACTACGTATGATAACATACGTAATACAATACAACCAGCGTACAACAAAGGTCAACTAAATATATGTTTGTTTATGCTTCGTCATTAAAGGTGAAGTTAATCTTAAAAATGATATCTCAGCCTTTGATTTTGATGAAGAATTAAGAGAATTGTGGCGTACCGACAAAAGCGCTTTACGAAGTAGATTTATAATATGATTAATTTTATAATAGCAAGGAGCCAGACCACATCGCTCCAGCTCATTAGTCCGCTTTATCTTCGCAACTCCATGTAATTCATATTGCTAGTCTATGACTTAAAAATGGTTATTATACCTTCTACACTGACATTTGACTAAATTAGTATTGTAAAAACAAAGCATATGCACCCTAATAATTAACCCGCCCGTTTGTGTCCGGTAGACGCTAATTGGAACCCTAATCGTGGCCTCCGCCGCTTTGTGTTTTTCTGACTCGTGTTCAGGTTGAAAACATATAAATGTACACGAACATTTAAAACACTTATTAATTTTATTACACGGGTACATTAATGGTGAAAGGCAACATCGTGTCGAAACTCGCGTATCCCGTAAAGGTCCTCCACAATCTTCATAGACATGGGGGGTCCTGACGCCCTAAATTAGCGACAGCGGTAAACTGTAGTCTACTCTTCTCCTAGAGCAGACCCCTGCCCAGCATTAGGACATCCATGTGTCTTATAATTACAGTTTTGTGCAGTGATAATGCGATAAGTACTTGTTTTTGTTGTTGTAATCCTTTTGCTCCTCCTGTTCTTTCTCCTTTAATTTTTAGCTGTGCTTGATCTCGATTGGAAATGATTATATATGCCTTTACATTTACATTTTTTTCTTCTTTTAGATAAGAACAACAGATTGGTTTAATTTTGATCGTTCAAATGGTCTAGGTTTTTCATTTCAAGGTTTTGCGCAGTTCTATATTTTACAACTGCTTTATGTGTTAATTTTAAAAGTTATTTCCTATTTTTGTGCGCCTTTTTTTATTTGTTACATGCAAAGTATCATTTCAATTTATACCTTGACATTGAATCAAGTTAAACAATATTTAAAAGCAGTGGTAAAAACATAGTTCACTTAGCACTAAACGTGCTCGTGCACCAGTTTTTCCTGCTGTTGCACTCGGAGCGATCGAACGAAAACAGTTTTAGAATTCTAGGCTCTGTCACGCCCGGCGCTGCGCCGGATCCGGCGATCGGTCACGGTCGCGCGTCGCGACGTTTTTCGCGGTTGCTTCAACTTGAAATGTCTTAATGCTAATTCGATGCTCTTCGGTTTTATTGTTATTGAAATTGCCTCTGCGATTTCGTAATGCATATTTTTAACGTTGACGACGTATCTATCGACTTTTGATTATATTAGATATGATTTAGAAGAGTTTTTCATTTTGTCGAGTTATTATTTTTTTTTCGCCTTTACGTCAATACATTATTAATGGCAAGTTAATTTTGAACAACATTCTGATATTTTTCCTTAGTTGAAATTGACGTATAAATTGAAGGATCTCATAATTTCTATCGGTGTTCCTCAAAAAATTGAATTTTACCCTTAAATTTGTAATTTAATGAGAACTTTTGTGTGACATGTAATTTGTTTTTTATTTCGTTGAAATTAATATAGCTTCTTGTAACGGCGATTTCGGCTATCGCCGCGTAAGCCCGCACTTCGGATTATGCTTCACAGGCTTCGGAGAACGGATTTCTTGCGGAGTGGTGGGCAAATGATGGACAGCGTTTTCAGGCGATCAAGACTTCTTTATTTCAGCCGAGCTTTATATGTGGCGGTCGGAGTACAATTGCGACAGATGCACTAATCTCGCTGCAATTTATAGATCCGCCTGCATATATGAGTTGCATACATTTTTAATTGAGGAAATGTGGTCATGCACTTTGCAGTTTTTACGCATTAGCGCCACATGCGCTTGGAACACCGATTTGCGGCTGTACAGTGACGACCGCTGCGGTTCTAGGCTTCTGATTGGTCCTCCCCTCTAAGGCACAATATCGTATGCAACTCATATGCACATCACATTTAATTCGTATTTACAATTACACACGACACAATATGCACAACAAGACAACATAAAACACAACCTACCTAACCTACCCGCTTAATAAAACAATACGATTCCAATGATTTAACAAAAACACACACAAAGTAAAATATAAAAAAAAACAATCATTAAGCCCGCTTGTACATTACAAAATAATATATTTATCGTCCAATTTAAACACTAATAGCGCGGCTATCCCCTAACATATTTTTAATTACTGCTCGATTTGATGTATATATTAAAATAATTCATTTATGAAATTTTATTATATGTAAAAAAAAATTAGAAATGTTTTAAGAAATGGTAGTCGACATAAACTCAATACCAGAAATAAAAATAAACTCATTTCACAGTTTGTCGACTAAGTAAAGTCACAAATTCATTTAGAGGGGTCTGTGTGCGCATATTCAATATAGAGTAGATATACAAGATTTACCCCTATATAAATTTAAACAATCACTCAGTGAAAAAGGGTGTTATACAATTTGTGAATATTTAGAAAACAAATATCCATGGGCATAAGCGGTTTGACTTTTTACCGGGCTGTTTCGTCCTTAATGGTTTTGTATTTATTTTGGCTATGTATGAGCAAATTAGAAAAGAGCCACCCTTAAGTTTCTTGCTCGTTCTTCTTGAGGGAAAACTTCCTTCCGAACGAGCGGTAAAGTGTAAATTCGCAAAAAATTATGGCTTATTTCAAGTGTTATTTTGTAATCTATGAAATAAAGATATTTTGAATTTTTTTCGAATTTTGAATACTCAACGTGGATATTAACATCCACACACAACACATTTAGTTCATAGTAATTTTCTCACGGTTGTTTATTAAAGTTCTAAAATTGTGATTTTTTCAGTTATTTTATACAGGGTTATAATATCTGGAGCCTCCTTCCATCACCCCCATTTAAATTCATTTTTAATATAATGAAAAGTCGCTATCATAATTAATTTTGCTTTCCACGTCCACCTTTTAATGGTTGTTCGGGTTAAAACCCGTTAAAAGGAAGACATGAAATGCAAATTTCATTTGTAAATGTTTATAAAAGTAAATGAATGCCTGTGACTAAGCCTCTTCCAACATCTCTTTCTAAACTGACTTTTAACAACAAGTCGCTTTTAAAATTAATTTTGCTTTGCACGTCTTCCTTCTTTTTATTTTCTTTGTTGAAAATTGAATATTTGCTTTTTTTTATTGATATGTGACAAAGACCTATCTAATTCTATTATCTAGTATATCTAATTCCGATACTTTCGATCGAAATTGGATACATACTGGATTTTAAATCGACTTGAAGCCCACTCTTAACTGTGATATGAATTTGATTTCGGTTCGAATTCTAATATCGCTTGCCGTTCCAATCCTTATCCCGTTTTTATCGTGACCACGATGTTAACTGAAAATTAGATCTGAAATCATCAATTTTAATTTTCAACATTTCAACATTTTCAATAGCCACTATTCTGTAACTTTGTTTGCAATATTAATTTATTGGATTGGAAAAAATAATCGCTTTTATAAATACGTACTCTACTAAAACAGAAAATAATTATTGTATCTATTCTCTCTGTTTACCCCTGCAGAGCTTGAAGTCGAACCATGAAAGTGTGTGAAATTCAGTCTCTAAGAGTCCGTTACATAAGCAGGTATTCAATATTGAAATCATAATTAAAAATATAAAAAATCTTAATTATCAAAAATTATATGTAAAAAGTTAATTATCGTCAATACAAAATTATATATGAATTAATTTGAATGTCACAACAAAAAAGTTATGATTTGTAATCTAATACAATACATTGAAATCTAATACATTGAAATGTGAACCCATTATTGAAGTATTGTTACGAGGAATTTAAAACTAATCCTACAAAAATTTCTTCAGCTGCCTTCTGAACGCTGTGTGGTCATGTTTTCAAAGCGTCAGAATAAATTAACAACAACACCATCATTAGTTATTTTGTCCCTTACATAACCGAGAAAAACACAAAATTCTCAGCAAAGCGCCATTAATATTCTAACACGAGCCAGAACGATGGATGGATTTTCACGAGCAAGATGCTTAGATATATCATTCGATTCTACAGCGACACGGTTATAAATCAAGACGTCACGTTTATGGCCCTTTTTAGTGTTAAAATAACATGGTTGTAGAGTTGCTCTTCTGTGTAGATACGGTCTGTTTGTTCTTTGATAAGTGACTCGTCCTCTACTTCGCCGGCCGTAGGTAACAGATTTGTTGGGATTATGTAAACCTGGCGCTCGGCGCTATCGTGCCGGCGGTGCGTACGCGTATCTGGCGTTCGCCCCCGCGCGCCGACGGTTGCGTGTATCATTATGTAAGTACATATAACTTACTAGCCCTTTCCCGATCTCTCCTGCTGCGCGAAAATTAACATTATTTAGCAACCCAACCTCTTCTCTCTAATCCGATGCCGGTCCCGATGCCAATCTCGATTCTCCCTTGAACGTCACTTGTTTTTCTAGTGTTTATACATTATTTTTCGAATAAAAAGTATTCATGTCATATTCCAAGAGATAATTTCTTTTTAAAATAAAATTTTATTGCATTTTTTTTTTTGCATTCGTCAATTAATATTGTGTGCAGTTCATCCAATATAGATATTCAATTTAAAGTAATCAATTAATAATTATTTCATCGATGGAAGCAACTTAAAACACCCTATTCTAATGTTTATACTATCTATTATTAAATTTCTAATATATAATGTTAACAGTGTATAAATACTTTAATACCCTGGCACTGGTTGCAAATCAAATTACATCTTATGTAAATTTACGCATGTTCGCAATTATAGATCGTGTGAGGATCCTGGTGTACATAATCAAATTAGTGTTGTGAGCCGACGACACCTGTCGACAACGTGGCGATGATGTTATTTATCGACATACAAGCTCATTAACGAGATTTAAAAATCAATACCTGGTCCAGAGATAAACTATTGTAATAAACGATCAAACAGACGAGTCTTCTATTAGTAGTGTTTTTAGTAAGTCATGTTTTTTAAATTGTAAAATTGTAATTAATATTTATAAAAATAAAAAAAATTGGGACATTTTATGTACTAGGTGAACATATACTTCTGAAGTGAACACCTATTTAACAATATATATATATTGACTATACAATTACTAAAAATCCGGCCAAGAGCATCTCGGACCACGCTCAGTGTAGGGTTCCGTAGCCATTACTAAGAAATACATCATAAATGAAAAAAAAAACCACCAACGTTGTTACGTTTTTTTCCGTGTTTCCTTCACACAGTAGGTATAAGCACTTTAGTCGCGATAATTTAAGTATATTAAAACACAAGATACTACAGTCTCAATATGTAAAAATACGATATGAAAAAGTGCACCAACAAAAGAGCCTCTTTCATGGCACTTACGTTATTTTTACAAGAAGTGCAATTTTTCGGCAATGACTTAAAACGATATATACGATTACATTAAAAAGAATTGTCGTTAAGAGTATTTATTATGCGTTACCTTTGTAATTTTATTTTCATATATTTTGGATGTATGGTTTAAAAAATAAAGGAGGGCGGACACAATTTATGCTACTTTCGGAGCGATTGTTGCCGAAAATACGCACGCAATCAAAAAATTGCTAAGAAATCTTAGTGATTTAAAAGAACTGTCGAAATAAGGCACCCTTATGTTATTTTGTAAAAAAAAATTATCCTCTATTAAAGGTATGGAGTGTCAAAATAAAATATTTATTTTTGTTATTTAAGTACCAAACTAAGTACCGGCTTACACAAGACACCTATACTCCAAATTTCTCCAATATTCATCTTGTAGTTTTTGAGTAAAATGGCTGTGACATACGGATGGACGGACGGGGATGTGACGAAACTATGAGTGTTCCGTTTTTGCCATTTTGGTTCCGGAACCCTAAAAAACTGCTTTATAAAAATATGTGTCTTAATATCTGCAATATGTTTACGTCCATGTTTAAAACGTCTTTATTTTATAAGAACTAATCATGTTAAATACTATGTATGTGTACTAGGTAGGTTTACTTAAGCAAGGATACGTGGCACTTAGCATTACATTGCTTTAATAACCTAAACTTGTTATATTCGTATTAGTACATGTCCTAACTAAAAAAATGTTTTAAAAAGGCTTTTTATATACATTTTTTCTGGTAACGAATCCTAAGAATTGTATTTTTGACAATTAAAATTCGTCACGGCGAATCCAGAACTTCTTTTTCAACAATGAACATGGCAATAACTAACGATTCAATGAGATTTAGTGTCGTCAAAACTTCACTTAACTTAATTGATTCAGGTCATTGCGTGAGGTCACACAGTGGTATGGCGCCGCACCTTTTCCAATAAACATCAGCTCTAATGGCGTCTATTAAAGCTATACAATGGCAGGTATTCGGCCCCCTATTGCTATTCAAGTCGGATAAATTTGAATCACGATCGAGTTTTGTTATGTAAGTTACCAATAAGTAAACAGCAAACGTAAGGAGCGAACGCGTCATGCCGGCCCATAGCCATGTGATGACTGATTGTATTGTCGCATATACTATCGTAATAATATATGGCAGTTATTTGTGAAGTTGCCAATAGTGTAATTGGTCAAATATTTGGATGACTTCATTAGTATTTTTTGTTATTTAATTAAAATAATTTGCAATGTATATATGTTAAGTAAGGGTTAAATGTATTGTCTGTGCTATTTGACCTTGAATTCGTTGCTTGATTGGAACCATATTTATATGACATTTGATAAATTAATGAGATATATAATCCTCAATCGAGCTTAGTTGCTTATAGAATATAAATACCGATCGTCATTTCGATTCTACGATTGTACGATTGTGTACTCCATTTCGGCTCTGAATGCATCTGATCTCGACCTCGCCTTTCGACCCTAATCGTTTCACTAATCCCAGATCTTATAGTCCCGAATATGTAACTTACCCCGTTCTCGATCGCTATCTTAAATCCCGATACCGATGCCCAATCAATTTTGTTCTTGACCTCTGTGATTTGTATACTTTTAGAGTCTATTTAATGGTTCATTATAAGCTTTAAAATTTGTATATGATTTTAAAAAACCTATTATTCCAATTAAGTCCAAATTCGAAATTGAATTGGATTGCATTATAATGAATAAGAGTTATTCGGATTTTTTTTTTATATAAAGTAAGCAGTTTGCCTAAGATGTATTTGAATGTTCCGGAAGAGGGATATAGCTTACTTATTAATCTGTTATTTTTTTTTTACAAATTGGTGGCGAAAAAAAATTATTTGTCTAATCTCAACATGAATTTAACGCGAAAAAATTTTCATGCAATGATTTTCTATGAATTTAGTTGCTATTTATACCAAAAAGAAGGTTATGACACACTTGGTTGGCCTTTCACGATGAAGCTTCATCCTTTGTTTTTGTTTATAGGTAACTGGTTTAACTAGTTCAAACGTGATCGCATTAATTTAAGTGATGATTTGTGTAAGGGACATCCTTATACGTCGACGACCGAAGACAACATCAGTGCTGTGCGGCTCATGATAGAGACTGACAAAAGAGTGACCTACCAGTAGATTCGGTTAAGCTTAGGTATCGGTATGAGTCAAGTGTACAAAATCCTTCATGAATATTTAGCGGTGCAGGAATCTTTGTACTTGATGTTATAGTCTTAATTTGACGGACACTTAAATCTCCGTCGTACTAATTGATGTCACAAAATGATACAAAGATTAGCGGGTGGTGACTCAAATGCTGTACGATCCCAAAACCAAATGACAGTCTGCTCAATGGAGTTTCAAAATAGAATAAGATCGAAGGTTTAGAAAAAGATGGTGGCCTCTTTCTTCGGAATGACGTATTATTGTGCAATAATTGTGTTAGAGAACAAAAAAATAGTCACTACAGACTGGTACACTAACTATTGTTTGCTTCTTGTTTTGGAAAACGGTCTAACAGTATGATTCTCCTTCATCATGACAACGCCCCACCACATACCGCTAAAGAAACAACTATCAATTTGGGGAAGTCATATATACAAATAGTGGCTCAAACGCCTTGCAGTCCAGACCACGCACCATGCGGTTTTTATTTATTTCCTAAAATAAAAGTAAAACTTCAAAGACAGAGGTTTACGGAAAAGGTCATCGAAGCGGCCCCTAAGTGCGAATGGGCACAGTGTTGCTCTCAGTGGTTTCATCGACAGCAGCGGTGTATTCTCAACGGATACTATTTTTTTATTAAAATTGAAAATATTGAAACATTTTTTCAACCCTTCTCAGATTCCTGTAAAACTCAAAACTCGTCGAACTTTTCGTTGATTTTACAATAATGGATTTTGTTAAACCCTGAAAACTTTCTTGTTTATTTTCAGCAAGTGTTCTTGTTAGATCAGTTTTTACGATATTAAACTTTCTCGAAAAATCTTTATCGTCCTTCCGCCATTTTTGTAACAAATTTTTGCAATATGATGAAATTGCGTTTTACTTTTTAAAATTAAAATACTTGATGCCTTCATAAATTCCATGCTACTTGAGCGCTTTAGGGTAATTTTCAAAGCTCCGAAACGCCATTGTTCTTTTCTAGTGAACGCGCTACGCTAGAGAAGGCAATGTTGGATGTTTTTTAATAGAACTTTATACTAGTAAGTCTAAAAAAAATTACTTTTATAATATTTACAATTTTGGAACTCATACGAAATTTCTTTTCTTGTTTTATCACCTTAGCACTTGCCCTTAAAACTTAGCAAACTGTTAAGGGCCATTGCCTTCAAAACACTATAAACCATCGAACCTGGTATCGTTGCGGTACCAGGTCGATCGTGATCACCGGCAAATTAAAGGATGAATCCTTAAGTCTACTTAAATCACTCGTTTGGTGCTTCGGACAGCACGTTAAGTCGTCGGTGCCGGACGGTGTCATCGTATTGGTGACGTCAGCGTTCATCGGCAACTGTCGTCCTGCACTGGGCTAGCGCGAAGGGCTTCGCAGGCGGGTCCGCCTGCGTAAAGCGTAACCTTACAACCACCTGCAATGTGAGAGTTGTGCAAGTTTTTTGATAATAATTGATAATAATAAACAGTATCATTTTACAACGTTCGCATTATTACATATTTATTCCATTCATTAAACGGTCTTGTAAAAAGTACAGATGAGCTTTTGTTAAAACCTTTTTCGTTTATTTTATAGGAAACCCTGGGAAATAAAAAATGAATTTGAGTTAGCACGACAATTCACATTCAAAATGAATTCGTGTTACTTTGTACTTGAAAGAACTTGTGAATTGACGATTGTAGTCTCCGTTTACAATAAGAATGTGTGCTTAAAATGATTCCATTGGTTGACTCTAAATATTTATGCATATAGTGCAAAAGCAAATAGCGCAAAGGCGCGTGACATTTTTTAGTACTTCTAAGTTTAACACGTTCTAATAGGCTCAAGCAAATGATACGACATTTAAAATATTCTACAGAAGGAAGATTGTAAAAAAATAGAAGCAAAGGTGAATTGATCGTATTTGAAAAGTTGTGTATTAGCAATCAAAGACATTGAGCCCTAAGCACTTGATTTGAAAATAGGGAGTGCGTTCAATAAAGGATGTAATGTCAATGATTTTTAAATGATCCGTATTTTAAAAATATATGAAATAATATATTTGAGTAGTAAAAATAAATTCATCAACACTGACTCAGTAGTTTTTCCACCAATATTCTTATTTAAAAAATCAATTTTTTTTTGTATAAAATTTTTACAGGTTGAAATCTCTAAAGTGTGGAAATCTATTTAAGGTCGGATTTATAACAAACCGTTAGTTGAATTTTAGATAAAATAAAATGAGTTTTGACTAGTTGATGCAATTTTGTGTATTACTAACTTCTACCCCCGGTTCCGCCCGCGTGGATACCGATAAAATTCTTTCATGTTTTCTGTCGACCATCAACCATGTCCCGCTGTCAACCATGATCCCGATATTGTTCCTTTTTTAGATTTCAGTCTTGGCTCCGTTTGTGATTCCGATTCTGGTCCCGATCTACATTTGGTTTTGTTTAAAATATACATAATTCATCCGCGGCTTCGCTCGCGAGAATACACAACGAAGTCTTTCATTTTTTATTTCGATCGATAACGTTATTAACCATCATCCCGATCTCGTTCCCGTTTTCGATTCCATACCAGAAGAACTCATATTTTTAACCAAAAACACAAGTGATGCTGCAAATTTTTTTATTATGGGACGATGCCACTTACGCTCTTGATTCTGATCCCGGTCCTGCTCGCGATTCGGACCTCAAACAGATGCTGAACTTGAATCTTTCTTGTACATCGTTGGTACCAATAACCAATCGGCATAAGTAAAGAATCCGTTCTATGATCACGCAAGCGGCTAGCAAAAGTTGGTATTTTCATAAATGACCTATGTGTATTCTGATGCATAAGCTATATTGCTGTATAGTTTCGGCTAGTTCTGTGCAGCCGTTAAAGCGCAATTATGAAACAAATATCGAAATATCCAAACATACCAACTTTCACATTTTTAGTATTAGTAGGATAGTCACGAGTTAGTACATTCGACTGTAGTAAATTGTGCTTATGGATTACGGATTTAAATGTCCGTGTAGTACCTAGTTTTAAATTTTACAAATCTGTATGGGTTTTTGTATATTTCACGTTGATAATTAGCTCATCGCACGTACTAATATTTTTTAATATTTATTGTCTTTCGGATTTTATGTTAAAAATTGTCTAGCGCCGGTGAAATTTCTTGATACAAGCTTTAATAATAATAACTCGATATGGGAATGCGGCGAGCATGTATTTTCAAAGAACGTTTTACTTATTTCAATATTTTTGATGATCAACATATTAAATGTTTATTCCGTTTTTTAGAGTTGTGCTGAAAACGTTTTGTTGATAATCGGAAAAAGCTTGGAACCAGCTACCCGGTGAAATAAATCTATTACTCCAATGGCGCAATTCTTAAGTTTTATGCTTTGGATCTGCCTTGTTTGTAATTTGAGCTGGTGATTTCGTTTAAATATTAAATATAAAACTTGCAATGTGATTTGGAAAGAAGGCAATTGCGTCGTTGAAGAATATTTAGATTAAAATGAATGCATTTGCTTTTATTAAGGAAATTTATGCAATATTCAACGAGTTCGTAAATATTGTTGAATATTGCAAAGATTCCATGTGTAATTGAAACTCTAAGGGTGTCGCCCATTAATCACGTGATGTGTGGTGAGGTTTGGCCCTCCCCTCTGCCTCGCCCCGCCTCTGCCCAAAAACACGATACAGGTACATTGGCGCACCGTGTGACGTTGTCTTCGCACGGGCGCGAGTCAATGAAATAATATGCGTTTTGTGTTATTACACCCTTCCTCTCATCTTTGTTATATTTCGTGATGTTTTCGGGGAGGAACCCGCCCCACTTTATAGTCTGATGTGATTAATGGCCGATTCGTAGATTAAACATATATTATAATCCAGTCATCAGACGATGTTTTAAGAACAGAAAAGGTTATATTTCTCAATTAACGTGCAATTTGTTTGTGATGCGCATTTTATTACAAAAATATAATTGTCTAATGGCAAGGTCAATAAACGATTTAACTATGTTTAAATTTAAGCACAATGAAAGGTCGATTTGAAAACGGTCAATTCGGTGAAGGAATCTTATTAGAGATAGTGGTTGGCACGTGCGGCTGGTACATAAAAAAAAATTGGTTGCCTGTAAAGTCGGTATACGGGCGAAAGTTTTACGTGACAACGACTTTGAATGGTAAAATCATTTTAATGTGAATATTCATTCGTATAGTAGGAAGAAGGATGAAATAATAGTAACAATTTAAAACATTTATTTATACAAAGAATTATATTTAAAACATTAATTTATACAAAGAATCTCGCACTGAATTTCATATTAACAAATTTTATTTTTACCTTACACATACATACGTATTTATATACAAATATACATACAATAACTTGCAATACATTTGCAAGCTATGCACTAATTTCTAGTGCTGCGCGCGCGGCAGACCGATCATAGTTGAGTGGGAGAGAGACGCAAGGCATTCGGCGGGCCTCTCGTTCGGTGACTCATCGTAACGTTACCGAGCGTTACACTTTTTCATAAGTGACTCCCAGCCGCAACCTAATTTAAGACGTTGTCACGTCAAAAAACTTTGCATACCCTGTAGCGCCATACGCATGCCCCTAAATGATAAATAAATATGACTTCTAAAAAACCATGATATTTAAATATTTTTTTATTATTTTCGCTTTACGTGTCACGTGATCTATTGGTGTTTTTGGCAAAAAATTGCACAACGAATAAACGCAACAATTCACACAATTTACCCCAGGCAGGTTGTTTCAGCGCCTCCTGCGGCTGAAAGCACGAGTCGATGCTTAATTTCATATTAATGGTGTTCATATCATTCGCTTATAGCCACAGTAAAACAGTGCGTAAAAATATATACGCGCGTTTAGATATGGAAACCAAACCCTTTATCTCGTCCGTATCCTAAAAGCAGATTTTTCCCAAATATTTTTTTTTTTTGCGCAAGTGATTGACTGTTTTTAAGTAATTATTTAGTAAATTTACTGTAAAAAATATATATGTTACCTGTGTTGATGAAGTATTTTTAAATAAATATCAATCTGCTGTTTTACGACACTATTTTTGAGCATACGATCCAATGTATTGCAAATGTATGAAATTTGAATTAAAGTTTTTTCTACGTTTTTAGAAACGTTTTCTGAGGCAGATATTTTGTATGAAATATTACACAAAAATACTAGTAACATTGTTTACTGTGTCCAGAATTAAATTAAATATCAACTATAACTGATAATGAACGATAATGTTCAACAGCACTAGGAGTGCGTGTTTTGCGATTTGTAGGCAATGTTTTTAACGAGTGTCGTAGTCGGTACAAAAATTTAAAAGATTGAAATTTGTCTATCTATTTCCTTGTGAAAACTTTTCTTGTTATTCTATGAATTTTCCAGAAGAATTTGTCGTACAATAAAAGTCAGATAAAGTAGGTAACCATCGTCGGTACTCCATCAATTGAAACTGGTAAGTTTTTTGTCATGCATACCCTGTCTGAAGTCTTTCTGCACGCCCCTAGTCGTGGTTATACACTAAGTAAACATATCATGACGGTAAATTAGATTGTCAGTCATTAACTATCGATTTTTACGTCATAGACTTGGTTGTAAAATCAAAGAGTTTTTTACTGACGTAAAATTAAAATGCTTCTACAGTACCGGTCGTGGTAAATGTGATGATTTGTTGTTTTGCCATGAGTAAAATGAGCAAATATTATTTGTTTTTTACAATTTACAATTTTTACAATTTTACAAAAAATTATGTTTTTAATTCAATAATGTTATAGCATTTAATTCATGAAATAAAAACAATACCTTGACTAAGAACTCGTATCTTTGTTTTTTATTGTGTCTGGTTTAAGGTACTCTAAAAAGTTATGTAATTCGACGAATATCCAACCGGTCATTATTATACCGTCACGAGGTCTCGTGTCAGCGGGCCGCGACACAAAAACCGGTACGAAGATCGTATATGTTCGCTTCTAGTTACGAGTCTTGACGCGATAAACGCCTGCGAATTGAGGGCGCACTTTGCCCGAGATGTCTTTGGCCTGACAAAATTATTCTCTTGATGAATGTTTACGCGTGGGTCATGCAGGGAGAGATATTTATTAATGCCCATGCGTTTTAAAAAGGCAGCAGGCCCCGATGTGATACGGTGGGGATTATTCATGAAAGTGAAAAATAAGTTAAACGGGTATAGTGATTCTGTTTCGGAGGAAATCCAATGTCGAGGGTAGAAATTGGAAGTATTTCCATCATTAAAGCTAAAAAATTGTTTAGCTTTTTTGATTTTGGAAGGAATGTTCGTTTGGGTGTATTGATTACAGTCAAATTTTAGAATGTCACGAAAAAAATTAAATCACGAAGATGTTTAAATTTTTGTAAAAAATTACGAAGTTCATTGTTAAATAGAATGAGAGAGTTATATGTAGAATGAAATATATAGATTTTAGTTAACTTTTTGGATTGTGTACGTAGTAGGAATGGAGAGATGTCTAGTCAAGGATCGTACTTGTCAAAATATTTTATTATTTCTGCCTACCCTTCTGGGAAATAAGCTCGAGTTCATAATAATAAATATATTTGGTTGGTAGAAAAATTATTTGGTTTGTTGTGATCTTTGATCCTTTATAAAAAATAATAATTTAACGTTTACCGTTTCGTTGAATCTACGTTTCTAATCGTCTAACCGGGTGAGCATAATTTCACTTGTTCTCAAAATTTCAACACCGCAATTGTGGTGTATCTCATCTGATACCTGAAAGTTCTAATGAGGCGTAATGTGTTTTACCGAATCAGAGTGGTTGCGGTAGAGTCGCGAAACTCCAAACATTTCTCACGTCAGTTGACTCGAAGACGTCGTAACTTCAAGTTAATGCTTTTGAAGCCGGCAACAAAACAATGAGTAACGCCAACGGAAGCGGAGAGCGCGAGGCGACCTTCGTGCCGTGAGTCAGCGGACGGTCTCACGGCGGGGCCGCGCCCGGCCCCTACATGGCGGGCCGGCCGTCTCCGCGCTGAAACCTGCCCGGTTAATAATACGCGTTCGTTAACGAGTCGTGTGAATTAAAACCCACGTCGGCGTGTACAAATTCAATCGCGTCCGTTTATCGGTGTCGTAATAATAAATCCCATGACTTTGCACATCTATACACCTACATGCGGAAGTTGTGGGTTATCGATTTGTTATTAAATATTAAAAAAGTAGAGTCTGCTCGGTTAATGTACATTTTTATCGGAAGTAGGTTTTCCTCAATTGCATTAACTCGAGCGGTCACTGCGAATTCTTGGTTTTTATTTTGATTCGAGTGTTTTGTTGTCGGTATCGAAACGACCCGTGCATTCACTATGAACCGAAGTGTTTCCTACTAAAATCGCCACAGTAGTGAAGAGATAACAAAAAAAAAAATAAAAAATCGAAGACACCACTTTCACGTTTTCAACATTATATTATTCAGATACAGCACCGGAGCGGACCGTTATTAATTCGGTAGTCGCGCGCCGTTGCAGCGGCAATAGTAACCCTTTACGAAACGTTGTTTACCGCCATAATCGGCCGGCCCCGGCGGGCGCGTTCCGGCGCGCGTCACGGGACCCGAACGGCTCCATTATCCGCCGTTGAATGATAGCACACTTCCGCGCCGGCGGCCGCCCGACGCCGAATAATAGATACGTTCTATGTTGTGCGCCTCCGCCGGCCGCCCGTTCTGCTTCACGGTTACGCGACCCGACTCGTTAACGAATTTTTTTTTCAGCATCATTACGCTTTATGAAGACAACGACCCCGTTTATCGTTGTCGCGGGGAATCGGTCTATCATCGCGTGCGCTTCGCATCCACCGATTTTCACCCGTCGTTGACGTGGGATTTTTACAATTTTCGGTTAATTATTTGTGTCGATCTATTTATTTATACGTTGGAATTGTCTGCGTCGGTGTATTTAAATCGTTTCGATTCTCGAGTTTTCCAGTCACGTTCGGAATACCAAACTTTACGGTGAAAGAATTAATCTTTGTTGAAATTGATCGAGTTTTATGCTACAAAACACACTTATAAATTATAGAGAACATACTTAAGCGTAACATAATTTTATAGAATGAAAAGATGCAAATTAATAAAATCATAAAGTTTTACTTTTGATTCGGTAAACCATAAATGCAGAAGTTTATAAATATTGAAATGTTACAAATATAAGTTTTGATTTAGTTTTCCTTTCTATAATTATAAGACGTATGAACAGTAACCTCTCTCTTATATCCAAATAGGATCAAAAACCTATTATACAGCGAGGTGTGCCTGCCCGAGGGTGTAGCACTCGCAACAGATCATTTCTGGCGCCCCAGTCTTCGTATTTTAGTCTTTGGCGAAGTATAAACCTTGGCTTGGACGCGAGGGCGTGTCGCTCGCCCCTCGCCACGCCACACGAATTCATCGAATTAATTTTACCATTGATTTATTGAAACAAACCTGAATCCAAACACGGCAGGATTATTTCTGCTAGAGGAAAGGTGCTGTGGCTACCTTTTGTCTTCTATATTGCTTCTGTGCCAAAATGTGACTTTCTATTCGGTTTTGTATATTGCACCAATTTTGGTGCACTCTACTGCAAATATGAGTAAATAAATTAACGCTCAGATATTTGTAGAAATAAATAATATTGTTTTATAAACAAGATCTTCTAATTTCGTTTGCCTTCGTTTAATTTATAGCGGCGGCTGTTTCTGTTGGAGTTACATATTTTCACCGATACCAGACAGATCTGATCCAAATGCGGACAGTACAGTCTTCAGAAGACATTAATTACTTATACAATGTTTATTTAGAAGGTTAACTAACGAAATTGTAATTTGACAAAATATTAGTTATTTTTTTTGAAAACAGTAATTAAATTGCAATTTAATAAATAAGTTCAAATCGGAATCTGATAATTAAAATGCACATTTGTAAAAATTTTGTTAAGGATACACAGCATCCTTAAATTATTAGGTGAAAGGCGATATCGTAAGTCTTTTTGGACGGGATCTGCCGTTTAGAATAAATAGCCTTTCAAATGCAATAGAAATTATTTGAAAAATGAAATATTTTTATGCCACTTTTTAAATTTTGGATATAATGAACGATTTCAGCGCGGGCTTAGTGCGTTAAACTTTGGACGGGTATAGCGCGGAATTAAAAATGTATCGGTGCATCGGCAAACTAATATCGCCGATTCCCATTTATCGAAAAAACCAACAATTTCTTCTATTTATCGGTATCGGATGAATCACTAGTTTATATACACATATTAAAAGAATCTGGTCCACGGTCCTGGAACCTTGGTCATAATATCAAATTTAAATTGTATCTTTCTAAGAAAGTTGATTAATTTCAACAGGTCGATATCGTTCAAATGCAGTTTTATAAGGTATTCCTATGTCAAGTATTAAAAGCGAAGCAATTCGCAAAAGCAGACAAAGAATTCAACGTTATGACAATCATACTTTCATATCTACACGTGTTCCGGAATTCTCTATCTAGTCGTTTATTCATAAAAGTCAATTATGTATTATAAGCGTCGGGGGAACAATTTTGAGAAAGCACCACCGAACACTTGTCGCTCGGACCGCACGCGGCGGGCGGCCGCGCCATTATCCCGCGCCACCGGTGCTGCCCGCGCGTTCCCCGGCGGCGCTCCGCCCCGGCTTTTGTCGGGCCGCTCTTTGTCCGCGCACCATTGTAATGAAGTTACGAACGCGTGACTTCTTTATTTTTAATGTTCCGCGTCGAAATTGGAAAAGCGAAACGCTAATGGGCGCCGTCGCTCCCGCGTCTGCCGGCGCGTCCGGCTGTAGCGGCTCTTTTTATTTCGTAAGAATCTAAGATCATAGGCCGTAGGAAAGTGCAACAAAATAAGATTCAATATGATGCCGGACACTGCACCCAGCACGCACGACGATGCAATGCATACAGATATTATTAAAAGACTAGAGAAAATATTTGTAGTAACAGTTTTTTTTATAAGTTTTTTCTCAGATAGGTGTCCCACCACTGCTGAGCCATACTCCGCAATCTTTTTATTTCAGGTCGAGGGGCTTAGATTGTAATAAGCCGGCCCCCGCCCGGCGCGGTCGTCAACGCCGGCTGTAGCCGGTGCGGTGGTGTCTAAGACCGACGGCTTAACCTGTTTTCCAGTGGTTCAATTCAAATTAACTTAAAAAGTCATCAATCACAGCAATCAGGTCGCAGATCTGGCATCTTTTGTATCGAATGTACACCTACATCGCCCTATTTTAATAATAATCCTTTTGATGTGAAAGTAAATAAAAGTAACGAAATAGCATTTGTATTAGAATCGCGATTACATTGACAGATCACATTTTATGGGGGCATTGATTGAATATGATACACATTATTATTATACGCATATATTTAATATTTTATAGTCAATTGTAAATATAAACATACGCGTACATTTATCAACATGATTCACCGTTCTATAGGCTTCAATAAACTGCGCTGACCCCATGAACTTTCTTATTACAATATTATTACTTATGTCGTTTAAGACGATTTCCTCTTTATTGTTTCAATTGTCTGTTGGCCCAATGCGTTCGGGTTGCGTAAGCCTCTAGAATGCGTTCCGAGTTCGTTGTCCTGTCGGCGGCAATACGCGTCTGTTTTTTTTTACGTTGACCTCGTCCTTGTGTCCGTGCAACGCGTCGCGACATACGGTAAGCGGTCGGTCATAAACCACCTAGCGCAGTCGAAGGAGAGCGAGTTGACTTTTAAGGTGCCCATTGGAAATATTTATTTCCAATGGGCACCTTATTAAACTAGTATTTAAATAGTTGTACGATTGTTGTTATTTTGTTTCAATTCTACTAAAACTACGCCACGGATTACATTATATAATTTTTAATGAGGTTATTATCATTTCGACTGTGTATCTATCAATATAGTTTATTTTCTATCTAGTGTTTTCGCATTTGATTTATAATCTGCCACACTACTCATATTTTAAGTAACTCGCATATGGCTTTATCGACTGCCGCTACTTTCGTTTTGGTACATTTCATTTCGTTGATAAAATATTTACGAATACCAATTTTATGATTTTGTAAGTTCGTCGGCATCGGGCTCAAATAAATAAATTTGTACCAGCCTCTTGGCATACGATCAAGACTTCGAACCGAATTCGATATTAGCTACACTAGAGGCCGAATCGCTGAAATAACATTTCATTTTCAACGAACTGTCTCTCCTACTCTATTTTGGGAACGAGTCATGTCCAACAACCAAACGTGAAATCGAAATCTCTAATACGACCATTATTACATTCGTACATATCGTAAAAGCTCGACAGAGACAACACGGATGCCGATAACTCTGAAGCTCCAGCCGCGAGTCAACGAGTCGTCGCGCCCGCATTGAATTTCATCGTCCTGCCGCATGTCGCAGCGAGTCATAGCGATGATTACTCAAACAGTCGGGTCGTCTCCACGCAGACGGCACTGGGTTAACGCCGGCCGACGACGCGCGCCCGGCGGCGAGGTTTATCGACACCGCTCCTAATGCCCTCGCCCGTTCGAGGCGAACGGTAGCAGGACAGATTACTGTGTTCGTTGGTATGCGGTCGTTGATACATCGTTCGTTAATAGGTGCGCGTGTTGTGACTAGGAAAGAAAAAAAAATGCTTATTATTACGCATGCGCATAGTAGACTTTGACTTAGAATATGGATTTGACGTACATTCCAATACATGCGAGTAAAAAGGTAATTAAATCGAAGAAAATGTAAATGTAATTATGGAAAATGTATGTTGATTAAAAATAGCCTAAGATGTGTCATTGTTAAATGCGGTATACCTAACCTAGATTTTTCCGTGTTTTTTTTTTCATTATTAATGCAATATATACTTTAAAATATAGACAGATATGTATTAGAAGTAAATAGTGTATTTTATTACTTATGATAATTTTGAAACTGTAAATATTAACAATTTTTATTATATTTTTGTAAAAAACTAAAAAAAAAGTAATAAAACAAATATTTTTTGCACTGTCATGTATTGCCATGAGTTCCATTATTACGAATGATTTCAGGTCGTGACATGCGAATTTCTTAAAAAAAGGGAAAGGAGGAAAGGGACGACCTAAAACAGTTGTTTAAGTCGTTAAATCATTTTTTTGCAATGATATCCCGTATGATACAAAAGCAGGGATAAAATTTTCGTACTTACGACTTTTAAAATCAAAAGAATCTTTTTACGAAATCAAAAATTCTTGCATTGCAAAGAAATGCGGGTAAGTTGGGCGCAGTTGATTATTGCAAATACATTTAATTTCAAATCGACAGCACTAATAGTCATTGACAAAAAATGGACGTGACATAGAGAGACGAGACAGAGGCCGAAGTCATATCACCATACAAAGGTTTGATTGTGACACTAACGGATACAGAACACTAAATATGTGTGTCATATTATATCCAGGGTCAGTTTTTTTATTGGCATGCTACTGCAGGTGTACGCTCTCCCACGACCTTATTTCAAATGCAAGGACCCTCTCGCGCTGACTCAGTGCGCATCCCGCACTCATAGCGATCATTGTCAGCTATGTGGTGATGATATTCGAGATCAAGAGCTCTGTGCATCGCAGTGTATGTTAAATCTGCGGTGCATACAGAGCGAGCAAAGCTCTTTGGTAAATTAGCCTATGGGCAGGAATTAAATTCATTACATTGTGATTCGAAAACGATTTGCCATCCGGCCCCGCTATCAGCTGAAGGTTGACTATTTATATTATATTTTATGGATGTCAGTGAGCCAAGAGAGGTATGCAAAGATCGTACCATATGAAAATCTATAGTCTCCGCTTACCCTCCTGGGAAATTGGCGTGAGTTTATATTATTATTATTATGTGAGAAATTCAAGTGAGTTGAAATCACATCGTAGGAAAATCACAACTCCCTTATCATACGACCCGTGAGTAATAACAACGCTCATGTGGATTGCGTTCTACCATATTACATTTCCGTAGTCTCGGACTCTTAAAAGCGGACTTAGACTTTAACCTAGCCGCATTAACATTGGTCTATGGCTAACTTCATGGTGTGAATAGCGAGCTTCGTCGTACGCTGCGCGCGACTTATGCCCGCAACGCGCCTAAATAAGTGCAAATCAAAAAATTGAAAGACGCTTAAAACTTCTTCATTTCCGTATTGAAATCACCACCAAATACGACCAATCCGTGCTTGAGATAAAGTTAAATATTTATGCGGATAAAACTTTTCAGTGTTAAGTAAACTCGGGCCGGAGGAGATTGAATTTCAAATCAAGATTCAACGTAAACTTTACTCTAACTCGAGATCAAATGTACTCTACTTTTAAATAGGGTGCATCTAACTTCATTAATTTAGTATTAAATTTTGTTATTTCTATCGTTCCTTACTAGCCCTAATAGTTAAACAATATGATCATTTTAATGACAACAGTTATGAAAACACGAAGTTAATAAAAAAAATGTAGTACATCAAATTTCAATTATTTAGCTATTGTTGTCTTATTGTCGATAACGTAAACTTTGGTCATATCCGGAACTAGCCCTAAGCTTTGCGGCCAAGTTTGATCCTTTTAGCTGTATTGTTGGGACTTTTGTCGCTTTCTCGTTGTTTTCGAGTTAAGCTTTCGCTAAATTGGATAGAGTTTGGCAATCTAAAACTTTCCTTTAACTATGCCCTTTGGAAAATAACACGTACCTATTTAGTCGCTGCTATTGCAATTTCATTTGTCTGTTTCCTTTTGAAAATGGAGAGCGTTTTGGCCTAAGACATTTCAAACGTATTGTCACAGAAGTAAATTTTTCTAAAACCGTTTAGGAAGCTACAGATCTAAAGCTTTTAACGAGGAATTGAAATTAAATCTCTGATCAATCAATACAATTTACGTTCTATTCATTTTTAAATAATCATACCAATCTTGTAGTCACTAAAGCTTTTAACGAAAATTTAGAAGCATATATCTGACCAGTCTATATAATTCGCTTCCTACTCTCGACCTCATTAGGAGTCAATAGTCACCTGATCAGTAGCCAAGGTCATTCGAACGATCTAAATGCCGGGCGGCTCATTATCGATCGCTCGCCTGAAACACGGGATTAGCACGACTCTCGAAGATATCGTATATTTTGTCATTTGTCGCTCTCGGAAATGTTACGTTTTTAATGTAATGTAAAGGTTACGTAAATTGTCCTTTAATACGTACATTTATGTTTTATCGAGTATGAGTTACGTTTACTGCTTAGGAATTCAAAGTTAAATCAGATTTACAAAATTGGTATTCGTTACTCGTCTTCTTTTTGATACAGACGTGTTAATTTTAGCCCTTCTCCTCGGACCGAGAGTGATTAATGATCTACAGCGGAAGCGTTTTACAAAGCTCGGCAATCGCCTGACCCGCGCCGGCGGTCACGGGAAAGTGATTTGAAAGTGTCATCGTGCGACGCCTCGAGCCACGTCACTGTGACGGAATTTCTAATTACACAATTTTCTACGGAACGTTTTTCCTTTATTTGTGGCGGACTTGATTCGAGCCTGCCGAGTGTTTTTTAGAAGTTGTTTACATCCGAGCCTTAAAAACAGTATTCGATTTAACTAGCTTCCTCTTTTTTACATATAGGTCTAATATTGCATGAAATAAAGTAATGTCTATCAAATATGTGTCATGACCATTGTCTTTCTCGGCGAACTGATATCATTGGAAATGACAAAAATGGTGACAGACGTGGCTCCATAGAATGGAATCCGGACTGATTTTTGAAAGTATTGAAATAGATACATTGTTGCGAGGATATCTAAATGTATTAAAAAAAAATCGTTAACGAGCAGCTGATTGTCATTCTCGAAAATAATATTCAGATGGTATAAATATATATTTCCCGACGAAAGGTCTAAACCCATAGGCGACCTACATCACGAGCGGTCGCGGGGAAAGCGCGCAGGTTAGCTCAGCGCGGCGGAAAATGTCAGGCGGTGGCTTTTTCTTGTGCCGCGCGCCGTTTATAAATAGACTGGATTGCCGCGGCGAGGTTCAGGGCTGGACTAGAGGTACATAATTATTGATTTAAAAAAGTTAACAAAAAATTTAAGAACATCTCAATTCGTACGTTATTTATAAATTAATTTATCGGGATTCACACAGTTTTTTTTTAATTCTGCGTATGTTTACTAACTCTATCTGCATGTTAGGCGATCATCTAGAAATTGGGTTTTATGATTTCGTGTGAATTTTGTTGTAGCATTTTTATAATCGTAAATCTACTATTACGTTATGTATTTTTTTAAAGTCGCCGGGATAATATAATAAAAAATATAGTTCGTATAAATAAAATTAATTGTCTGCGTACCTATTGAATTCCATGGTCGTCTGTAGCATTGGCTCTGCGTGAATTTCCTATCGTAGGTAAAGGGGCGGCGGGCGCCCGCAAATCCGCAGCCGCCTTTGTCGTCGAAAGCGGAGCTGACCGCGAGGGCGCCGATTCGGACCCTCGTCAACTTTGACGCATTGTACCTTTATACTTGCGAGGAATGACTGTCCGAAGTGAAGATTTTGCGGTTTTCAATTTGCTGCAATAAACTGAAGCCCCGTTATATAACTATCTAGAACGACCGAACGATATTCATAGTAAGTTTAGTAATGCCAAAAAGTAAATGTTTCTTTTTCTAATCTATTTTTTATCTCACGCCATTGTTCAACCTCCGGTTTTTATCTTGAAGGTGAACAACCGGTAATCGCTCGGGTTCATCAAGTAGTTATTAAAAAAAGTTACTTTGGTTTTTTTAATTTTGAATGTATTAATAGATTTCTTAATATATGTATTATAATTGAGAAAGTAAATTTGTTTGAATGTTTGTCTTTTAATCACGTTTGAATCGTTAAACAAATTGTATTCGGTTTGGCCTCTAAATGAATTATATTCTGAAATAGGTTATTGCTGTAAAATATTTTCGTTTTTATGAAATAATAGAATTATTTTAAATAATTTACACCCAGCAAAGCAGATAGAAAACAGTTAATTTCTTTGAAAATTAAATAAAACAGCAGTATACAACTAATGATGTAAATAACATTAAGTTATATACATAATTAAAGTCAACCATATAATAAATTTAATTACGTGACATTGGATTGCGGCAATGTTCATATTGGTCACGTGTAAAAAAAAGTATCCAATTTCGGCGATAAATCCTTATCAACAATGCGTGAAAAACTCTTATCGCGTACACTTTTGTTAGCTCTACTTTATTGATTTAATTACGTAAAATCGCAAAACCGTGTCAAATGTAATCTATATATCTATAGATACAGTTGTTAAAAAAAATAAAAAAAAAGAGTGACCAGGGACATCATCGTAGAAAGGAAACGGCTCCGAGAATCACGAATGACGAACGAGCGCGGACCGGCCTCGTCCGGATGCTGTTCGCATTCCGCGATGTTGACGGCCTTTGAAAATTTATTTCGAATACTTAGTTTGATGTAACTTCACAACGTGATCGTATAAAAGTTATATTCGTCAACGGATAGTGTTCGATTCAGTTTTGACTATGCCATTAATGCAGTGGACTATGTTTACATTGTTTAAAATAATAAAAAAAGATATTTACGTTTTGTATGTCCAAAATGTCATCGGTTATGAAAGTTGTAGATTAAAAAAAAAAATGAAATATCTGAAACCATTCAACAAACGAATCCCGTCGATTTGTCAGAGACACATCCGATACGTTCAGTAGTTTTCAGCTATTAGTCTGGAATAAAGTCGTTTTCATTTCATGTATAAGAAAGACCTATTTGCTGACAATTTGCGAACAGGGACTTAATTACTTATCTAGTGTTATAAAGTAGTTAAGAACTACTTCGCTACTGGATGCGAGTTCGTGACGGTAACTACTTAGGGAAGTGTAACCTTACCTTAAATGTTCGCCGGTCCATTAGCGGGTGGTTTGTATATAGCGAAACTCCTACATTTATTAATTTTTGAAATGGTTATGCACTTCGCCTTTCTTCTAATTACTTATTTAAAACTAACAGAGGATTGTACCAAAATATATTAATGAATTCCACTTGTTTTTGTTTGTGGTGTTACGCTACGTTTTACCTTTAAAAAGGCGTTTGTGGTCTCCAAATTACATGCTAATTCTTTTAATATTTTGCGTACACACTTACATTTGCAGTTGTTTTAGTAACCTCAGACAAATTTGTGTCGATTATAAAAAAAAATAAAAACATAGTAGATTACAAATTCATCTTCTGGAATTCTCTCCATTGTTTTATTTAACAAGAAATGCAAGTTGGCTTACAACTTATATCCTTACATTGATTATCGAGAACATCCACTTGTGAGTCCAAAACGAATGCTTTAAAGTATCGATGACCAGACTGTTAATTAATACGCACGGATATACGATTTTCATCATTCTTACAGAATTACTTTTCCACTTTTTATATACATAATTTCTATCTTTTCAGGTATAGTTCTTTTAAAAGTTATTGCAGCCGTTGTTTCAGTGCCTGTGTCTTTACAATTTTATTTTGGACCATAAATCACTATATTATTTTAAAACTACCTTCAGTCTGCGACTCTGGTCGAGTGAATAAAGAATTAATCACTTAGTCTTTTACATCGAACGATCTTTCTTTGAATTATGATCTTTACCCCTATTCCTGATTCCTATTTTAATGCTATTGCTCATTACCAATTCGATTTCGTTCTTAATTTCAATCTCATTCTATCTTCCATTTTGACCTTGTCCCGTTCCAGGTCCGTTGGCGGTCTTGCTTTCGATTCTTCGACTCTTGAAATCGAGAGTGGTAGTAATAATAAAACCGGCATATCATTTATTATATCGACTATGTGCCTCGCGGTTTTGGCCGCGTTAAATACTTATTATCTTATTCTATCTTAATCTGTCACGGATTTCTTTTTTGTGGTATAGCCATTGGTTACAGCACCTACCTTGGTTACAGCACGAAAATGGGCCGGCTCGATCGATGAAATACTGTACTCTCACGGAATACAGACGTTAAGCAACAGCTTTCTCTGTTTTATTTCGTGTAGTGAGTGAGAGTTCTAGTGAACCACTCCCACTACCTCATCCACCACCCTCTTCCCCTCCATCAGCCCACTTCCTCTATTAGATATAGAATTCTACCCAAGAAGCCGGCTACACACTGGTGACTTCTCTGGAGTTGCAAGTGTAAATAGTCGGCTGTGACCACCTGCCTGTTCGTAGCTTGCATGCTAGTTTGTCCTTTGACCTGCTATAAAAAGAAAATCGTTCTTTATTGCATTGTACACATGTAGGTGCAGTAATTACTATGGTGTGTATAATTGTATGTATGTTTGTCTATGTCTACATAATCCCTAAGCGTAAAATGATCTATTAGATTAAAATAAAATATGAAGGTGAAAGTATGGAAGTGAAAACGCATGTTTGTTACCACTGAACTCTGAAAGAAATAAATTATGATAAAACTTGGAAAATTTAAAAATGTAGAATAGTAGAAATAAAATGAATAAGCCTGTATTAATCGGAGATGATGTAACTTTTAAGTATGTATAGTGAAAGAATTTATATAATCTACTCGAGAAGTACCAGATATTATATACCAACAAACAAATTATACCTCTTTGCAATATCAGTGTAGATTATAGTCTACGTAGTAATCTGTATTAACGGTGTATATCGTTTGCCTTGCGTATCGGATGACACGGCGCCGTCGTCTCGTCTCCTTGGCTTACGTAACCGGACACTGGATCGATGTGTTCCGCGTCCGTATCACATATGGCGCTTAAGTCGCTTTACCTGTATTAGGATTCTTTTGTTGTGCCACCTTTAGTTGACGTCACTAGAAACTTTGTGTTTTCCCGAAAAGGTTTATGATTATATGTCTTTCATTATTAACCTTATGGACAAAGGATCCGTGGCGTTTCATTGGAGTAGAATAGAATTTTATTTGACGACATCGCTTTCGCTGTATAAATTATCATACAGAACGAATAGTATTGTTGTTATTGTGTAAGCTTTTTATCATCTCCCTACTGGTGGCATCTCCTTTCACAATCTTTTTACGTCAGATTGAGAGACTTGAAATTCAAGCGTTCCATGTTGGCTCAGTGCGGAATACGTAACGAGTTAACGACCGCTGCCACCAGTACGGTAACGATGTCCGTGACCGACGTCTTAACGTCGGATTCGTTCGTGATCAAATTCGACCTAGGAAAATGCAGTTTCTTCTTTTAAACAATTGAGAATATGATGACATCGAATATTTATGTCAAGCGATAAATTATGACTACTAGGTGTTGCATTAATACCGAAATTATTTGAGATTTCCTGCACTATATATCATATTATATATTTATTATTTGCATAAAAAAATGTTACGTGTTTGTGTATAGTTCAGAATTAATAATCATCGAAACGTAAATGTTGTAGGTAGTACACATTAACGTTTTAATGATATTAATTTCTTTCACTCACGTACGTCAATCGAAACAGCTTTTTTAAACATTTACAATACAATAACATGTGATAGAAATACGTACAAATTTATCATAGAAAGAGATGAACGGTATGTGTGCTTAGGTACAGCCTTTTTTCATCTTTCCTTTTGCATATTCTGATGAAAAAAATTGCAAATTCTGGGAAAGATATTCTAGAAAACACTCACCCTCTAGCCTAGGAGATACAGAGCGATGACACGTGGATGAAGGGACGATGTTCAAGTACTTTTTTTACACGGAGAACCCTTTTTGCCGCGAAATTCTAAACATAAAATATCTTACCTTATTACTTACGTAAATATGGAAAGGTTCTCTCTACCTTCACTGACATCCATCAATATTTTCACGCAGGCTCGTCGGTTTCGGGTGCTAAAAATTTGGCCCTTTTTTAATATGCCACCAATTTGGTCTTCGTAGGATTCATAGGATTGTGCCGACCTTTCCATCACGCATTCGCGCTGTAGTTTTCTTCTATCAGTCTACTTTCATTCATGCTTACCGCATGACCAAACCACCGCAACATATTTTTTTCTGTTCTAGTCACTACATCTTTCAAATCACACCGCTCTCTAACATCCATGTTCTTACATCGAGCTTTCCAAAACATACAGAGATCGCATCTTCACTGCTTTGATTCACTATTTTAATTTTTCTTCTACCATATCCACTTTTCACTCTCTTATATAAACTTAGGCAATCGGGATCCCATTATGGATAGCCAGGTGCGCTTGTAGTGCGACAATTTTACCGTGTATAATAAGTTAATAGTAAGTAAGGCCCCATTCACATTATTTCCCCTTTCACTCTCCTTTCAATGTCTCTAGCGTGTGCACCGATACACTATCGATGCTATGACTCCTCACGATAATCAAGTATTTAATTCATTTCGTGCCCGCGGCCGATGTTCGCCGTTACTACTCGCGGTAATAATCCAAACGAGCCGGCCGCGCGCGCCCATAAATCGGCCGGCCGCCCCGGCCCGGCCGGGGGCTTCGATAACTCGGCTCTCGCTGAAAACAAATGGCGCACGGCCCGACCGCGGATTATGTGGATGCTTATCTTTTTAGCGCGAGTCCACCGGCAGAAGTAGTGATAAAAGCCGGCGTACATAGGAATTGTTTACTACATAATGTATATACGTTAGTTTATACAAGATATATAATAGTTTCGTATAATTGCATTTCAATTTTAATTGTACTTCAATGCCAAGCGCACAGTTGTTGAATTGGTGCATATTTATGTAGTTACAAATTTTTATTTTTCACGCATCGCCAACGAAAAGAGAACAAAGTTAAAGATATGTTATTATCTTTTTTTGTTTCTCTAAACAGAGATGATTTTCATCAGTGTCATAATATATCGACGCGTTTGATTAATATTATATTGCAATATAGTTTACACTTGTGGTTCTTTGGTTTTACATTTCAATGCTCTATGCAGTACGTACATATACGCTCTGACATAGAACAGATCGTGTTTTATGATTTATTATCATAAATGTTAATGAAACCCAAATGAGGTTTTCCTTGTTTTTTACGATTTAGAAATTTTATAACTTTTATTCGCATCTTTATTCTAATCATCCTGTCTTGTATAATTTCATTTTGTATTCATAATAACTTCCAACACAAACATCGTAAATTTTGTTATTCATTTAACATTTTAAAGAATTGGAAATATTCACTCACCATCAAGATTGTAGTCGCTTTTTCTTTGCAATAATTATCAGTTTTATACATAAACGACTACCACACGTACTAACAAATTGAATATAAAACTGCATATAGAGTGTAGCACAGGTGTCTAACGATGTCGACTTTAATTTCCGGTCTCGTTATGGCGGAAGCTTTTAGCGTAGGCTATTTGAATCCCGGAAACAGTGCAGCGGGTCCAAGTTAATTGCGTCTAATCCAGTACGTTATCTATAATCTATGAGAACGTCTAGCTCGCGTTTTGTGGTCATTGTTCTAGAACGGCAACGTGTTCTAGCAACGTCGCAGTCTGAATGTATTTTGAACGCCCGAAGCAACACGGTTATGACAGTAATAAGATGTCATAAATATGATATTATTACTTTATAAATTATATAAAACCACTTAACTTGAAAAATAAATTAGATATTTTTTTTCTGTTTAGTTTCTTGTACTCTTAAAGAAATAAACATATATTTTTTTATAGCATTATTAAGGGACAAACTAGTATGCAATCACGAATGCATTGCTCGGCCTCTTGACTAGGAATAGGATATCTGATAGAAGAAGGAGTAGGCTGATGGAGGAAGGAGTGGGTTGATGGAGGATTGTGGGGTGATGGAAGATTGTGGGGTGATGAAGGGAGAGTGGGCCATCGGTTGCCTCTCACTGAACGTAAGGCAAAAGCGGAAACTGTTATTTCGACGAACGGCACATTTACGCGCTGCAAACAAGTTGATCACAGCGTGACTACCACAGTGAGTTGTAATTGTTATTAACGGATTAACAATTTTTAGTAACGCATGCAAAACTACTGTAAAATTACGATATCGCTATGAATGCAATGGTCAGATTATTTCATAAACTTACTTATACGATAGATATATATTTATATGTACATACATATGTGTACACGAATTATAGAAGTTAATAAAAATAATTATTATCACTGTCATTTGCACCAATTTTCAATTTACAGTCTGAAAAAAATCACTATGAAGCTGAGAATTTCTTACGTTATATACTTTATTTTAGTATTATCCCTGCTATTATTATCATCACTACAAATCTATTAGACACACATACAGACATCGATTTTACTTATATAATTATTAGTCAAGTTTTATTAAATAAGAACCTTGTCAAGCCACGGAGTCATAAAAAATTAAAAATATATAATTTAATTTGTTAGGTGCTTTGTCTCATCAATTATTAACTTGCCTCTTTTCCCTGTACTTCAGTTGATAATAGATAGCTAAGGATAATTAGTTCCCAGTACACGTTAGACCAGCTTTGTGATTATACCCTAGCGTTTTATGCTTGATGATATTTAGTGATTGCTATAAGTGTAAAATGGGCAATAATAGTGACGTTAATTAGAAAAATATGCATTTAGTTCCTGAGTACAAATCGATCATGAACCGCGACAGTGACAATGAGATACCGGTGGCTAAGAAAACAACGTTGGATTCGGACTAGAACTTTAGTATCTGAGTGCTTACCACAATTTGATTACACATGACTCATTCAAAGCAGTCAATATATTTCATTGGTTATACTTAAAATTTTAGAGTATGTCATTTATTGTTGATTGATTTAGCAATGTTTTCTGACCAACTAGCCAATTTGATTGACCAGCAGATACATTTTATTGCTAACAATAATACAAATATTTTGCTAACTCGCTTAAACGATAGGCACTCTTACTTTAGTGGATGATATTTACTTACGGCAATTTTTTATTCTGAAAGAAGACCAAGGTCGTCGCTTTCATTATTGAAATTATATGTAATTTCTCTATGTACCACAACCGAATTCATGAAATATTAATGAGACCTATATACGATGCGACGAAGTTTCGATAAGAGCGCGGCACGTGCTTTAATCCGAGGAAACGATCAACAGTGGATCGCTTTACGACAACATTTGCATAGGATTCGGCGAGTGTTTGCCGCGATTATCTACCGAGTGTGCACAAGGCCTCGGCTGCCTCCAGAAGTACGGCCTGGAAACACAAATTTCTCGACCTAAGAGGTGGCTATTTATTACAAATGTTTACGTGTCGATCTGTAAATCGGTTGACCGATTCGGATTCGGCCCTAGACGATCGTACGCTCGCTAGTCTATGGCGGAGCACTAGTTCCCATTGCGTTGTCTGGCCTATGTTGATTGCTCGATGTAGCTTAAAAACTTTGAAACCGAATTAATGTGCGGACATTTTTGTAGATTCATTTGAATTTTAAGACAAACGAAATAATCAACATTCCTTCTTTAAATTTAAATGTATCTATATCTTCACCACGCACATCCTGTCGGTGAGTTTCGGATTTGGTGATCGTGTCATTCTTTTGGTTCGAAATCCACAAAACACTTTACATTATAAATGTACAGACAAAATAATATCCAAACTATGCGCTAGATATGGATAAATGTTCACTTAACTTGATCTATTTCATTCATCATTTTATTGGGTGAAATATAGCACGTAAGGTATACGTCGTATAGGGAACAGCATTTTCTTCAGGTTCATTCACAGAAAATCGTATTCTATTATATTTTTTATGATTTGCCTTTATATATGCTTAACATATGTTTTGTTTTCCACGTGCTATTGATTGAGGCAGAACAGATAATTTGTTCTTTTGTTAGGCTTAACTGTTATAAATGAATGAAAACACTAACTAAATCTTAACTTATAAACTTTTTCCTTCATAATAGAGACGAGATTACATTTTACGTCTGAATGTTTAGTTTTATAATCGATATCATCATCCACGTATTTTGCTTTTACATTTAAATTTCTTAATCGTGCACTTCGAATCATAGCGCGTTGCACGTATCCATACGTCTTATCATTTTGGCATGCGTCATATAAATGTGTTTGGTTCCTTCTACAATATTGTTCTCTTTTTTGAGGTATTTTTGTATGAGATAGGTTTATGTGTCTACGTTGAATTATATTATCAATTAAATGTCGTGTAATAACGCTTGAAACTATTTGTTGTCTGCTTTAGTTTTTTTATACAAGGTCGTTGGCTCTCTACTTAATTTTGCATGATTTTTAATAGAAACTAATAGCCTTTTCGTAGTCATGAAAATAACGAAAATTATCGAAGCCGAATCAATTTCTCTACAGTCCAAAATTTTTTTCGAAAACATATATATTTTTTTCTAATATAATCGGTGTCAGGTTCTCCATGATTCTGTTACAGAAGATCGGTTTAATTTCCATTATTTTTATTCATTCATTTTCAAAGGCCTGACCTAATGTGCATTTTAATTTGCCTCGAGGGCTAACAGAAAACGCCCATTTGTTCGACAAAATTCGTTTTGAATAGAGCCCGACAAATTTGTTCGCCATTTCGAGGGAATCGATGTGAAAATTATTAAGTAAGAGCGACTGAAAAAAGAAAGACCTCTGAATTTTTGGCACCCATCTGATATTTTTTAAGGATCTGCGTCTCACCGCACTCCGGCGGCTGCTGCTCCGTCCATTTTATATTATGCTCTCACCTTTAGTTTCAGCGCCGTCGTAAATTTTAAATTAGACCAGACAATGGAGCTCAGCTGAGCATCATGTCGGTCGGTAGATTTTAGTATTTATAGCTTTTAGCTCGGTCGTAAAAAACATTGTTCTTATGGTGCATTACCTTAAAAGAACTGCGATCAATGTCAGACAATGAAATAGTTTCCGTTATTGTGTGCAACAATCGACGTTAATATTTTGTAATGAATTGGCGAATTCTGAAATACATGTTCATAATCATTGTCTTTTGTCAGTCAATCACTGAACACAGGTTTTCCCCATGTGTCACTTTGATCAAGAGAGGAATCGTTCTCAATCAACACGTAATTGTGGTCACAAAATTTAGTCATTTACCATCGATAATACTGCTTCTTACCATCTATGCGTTGGCGACGACGTCTCTATCGTCAGCCAGCCCGTTTTCCGTCCGCGGCCTCGCCCGCGTGGACATAGAATGTTTTCCTTCATCTTTTATATGGAAAGACAGTGCACTAAATCCCAATGTCGTTCCCGTTTTCGATTCTGGTTCCGGCACTGCTCTTGATTTCAATCCCGACCACGTTTTTGATTCTAATCCCAATCCGACACACGGTTTCGACTCTGATCCCATTCTCAATTTCGGTTGCGGTTCTGGCTTTCGATTCTGCCCCCGCTCTTGGTTCCAATTGTTATAAAGCCGGGACAATTGCTGGGATGAAAATAAAATATGAGAATTATGACCTTTCTATGTATTTATGAATTTTTATTCTTATGCAGCAGGGTATATTTTTTCTTGAGATTCGATTTCATTGTTGTACAAACATAATCCGGTTGGATTTTAGTGGTATTTGGTAGTAACGAATGACATATTGAGCGATATATTCATTCCATTAAAAGAAACATAATGACAAAATTTTTGCTTTTAAGATATTTAGTTGAGAAGGGAAGTGAAGATGTTTAGTCAATAGTTGGAGACTGTTTAGATAAAAAGCTCAAATCGCCATTTAGAATCATTTCACTTGTAACATTTTAAACGTCATTAACAAAAGTTAATGGAAATTTATCGAAAGCAAATTATATATTGTTATTCAATATTTTTGAAAATATGTATTTAATTACTTAGGTCGGATATTGTGTTTTGTCATGTTTTATGAGCTATTTATTTAACTGTCAAACCATTATTCGCTTTAATAAATATCGATAAACTTCGTCGACAACCGACGCGAATTCGCGTATCTGTTCTATAAAGTCGCAAAAAGTCGTTGCCGGTGCTTTGCGGTGTTACGATTGAACGTCATTATCTGGAAATTCGCAGCCGGCATTCCTGCGGCGCGCGGCGTCCGCGGCGCGCGCCAGATATCCAGCGGGCCGTGGATCATTAAATGCGGTTCGTCGCCTACTATTCTAATTTTGATTTCGAAGCTATAATTTTGGTCACCATTGTCTACAATGTTTAGCCGACTTCAATAAGAAAAGAAGGTTTTCATTCGTTCAAATTCATAATATTATATTTTTTTATGTAGGTCTGCGCGTTACTACGTTGTTTACGAACCGATTGCGATAAATCGTTTTTTCTTTGAAAGTATACACTGTATAGGGAACATAGCCATACCACGTGACCTATTTTTTACAATTTTTTACCCCCTTCCCTCCTCGGTGACCAAGCGTAGTGTATATGCCAATACCTCCTCCTGCCCTCTAGTTTTCGCGTAATAATTCAAAAAATACGGTTTTAAAATCATTTTTTGCAAGCAGAAAGTTAATATTAATAAGAAAGAAGAACTTTTGCAAAAGCATATTGTAACAAGAACGTTTCACTACAAATAGAATACTATGTAAAGACATCACTACTGATTGAGTACCAAAACTGTCAGTTTCAAATTAGCTAACGTCCTAGCATATAAGTGCGTTAGTGTTGCCACCTGCGAATTTAAAAAGCGCTAAACGCTACGCGCCATAATTTGAATGTATCTCGGTAAAGCGCTAGATTTGTCTGACTACGTTACGATGACTTAAGCCCCATCCGTGACCAAGCGCGACACCTCATCCCCCCTGAATGGATCACTTAGTATGGGTATGTACCCATAGTTGACCCCGTACAAGTTCGGTTAGTGTGTGACCTTCAATTTTAAAATTACTTCACGTAACTCCTAGAAACGATAAGCAATATAGTAAGAGGGTAGTTTACTGATTATTGAATAATATATTTGTTGGTGAATTACGTAAAGTTGACTTCTTAACATTTGACTAAAAGTGAAATCAAAATTGAATTCTGTTAAAAAAGTAATGAACTATAAGTCATCAAAAATTCTGTGCTATCTCTTTATTGCAAAACAGAGCTTAACATTATTCTACATAGCGCTAGTAGCCAATGACGTCACTCCGACTAGCGTCTTCTCTGTCTAGCAATTTAAAAAGTCGTTAATCAGGTATTTGTACAGTTGTCAAAACACGCTTTCACTACTCTTAAGCTTTAAATACAGTAATGTAAAAAAGTACAGTAAACCACCCTATTCACTTAATATGAAAGGTTATGAGTAGTAATTGATTAAGTGGTAGTGGAAGTGACCGTGTCACGAAGACTTAAGTCCCCGATTTAAGCTTGAAGACTTGTACTTCGAAAATATTATTAATATTGTTATATATTTTATTATGTAAGTTTTTTAGTAAACTACTGTACTTTATCGATGTGTTTATTATTGATTGGTAATTTTACACAAAATACAATGAGGGTAATGATCAGTTTTTTTTAGTACACTGATTATTCCTTGTATCTATCATAGATTTTAGTGAACTCAAAGAACTTGCCGGGCAGCGGTTTAGTTGAGAAAATTTGCTGTGTGAATCAAATTTTTGTATATACGATCTAAGTATTTTTTTTTATTATGATTCAACTACTACCGGGGATTTACGCATTAATAAACAGGGTTGTTGCAAATGCCTTTACAGCCGTTACACGCAGTGGATCCGAATGAAATTATGCGAGACAAAGCGCCGTCTGGTGCAGGCCATGGCGCCGCAATTAAGCTGGGCTCGCCGGCCCGGGGCCTCTGGCTTGCTGTTTTCCCTTCCGCTGACGATACTGTGACTAAGTGTAGCCAATTTCAGGCGCTTAATTAAATTTACAATTTGACTATAATTGCGTTGTTTGCCTAATACTTATGAAAAATAAAAAATATAAATGTAAATTGTTATGAACAAAATTTACGATATTTACTAGGTTTAAAGAAATATTTGTATACTTATTGAAATGTCGAGTAACGTTAGTTGTATTAATGAATATTGATTTTTTTTACTCAGATATTACTAGTACCATAAAAATGTCACAAATGTGCAACTCGACAATTAGCCAATAAAATGAACCCGTGATATCATCTCAGTATGAAAAGTAGGTACCTTAACGTATAATTACATGAAAACCTAAAATCATGTTCATATATATATATATATATATATATATATATATATACGTAATATATACGTGCATTAACTATATTCTGTCAATATGTAATGAACGTTTGTTCGTTTGCCGTAAAAACGGAACCGGGATTTATTTTTATATACCCTAAGAAATTGGTTATTACACATTAGCAGTTTATGGAGCCTTCATCGTATTTTCATTTTCATCCGTGGACCTGCTAACTTTCGTACAGAAGTCGAACAATCTGTGTCAGACAACGTGACGTCACAAAACTCCCAGTGGGGGGTTTGGGCTGCTACGCGCCTGCGTCTGTCGCCACAATAATAGTAAAAAGTGGTCTTTTCCTACGCAATCCCTATGAATGTGTAGAATAGCTATTTCGAATACAAGGTCGTGATGTTTTGGACAAATAAGATTATCGCATCGCGGTACTGGAATGCTAGGTAGATTTTTGTTTCGTTGTTGCCCGCCTAGGTATTGCTTTCCTTTGTGAATTGCGTTAGGAAAAAATATTAAATCTTTATCTATCTACGACAAGATCACATTCACATTTATATATCGTACTGTAGAAGCTTGCAAGTTAGATCATGCAGGGCATGTGTTCCTAAAGGAGATCTAGAAAATTACCACCAATAACATTAGGGATGTGGTAGTGGAACGATGTAGAATGTAATATTTGTTAACAATGCTGGGTCTGTATAGTTATGCAATATAAAATACGTTTCATATTATTCCTTTGCGTACACCAAACAACCTTTTTCTGTCGGATAAGGTATTTTCAAATTTTATTAAGTAATAATAATTTTTCAGAAATTTAAAAACTACGAATAACTGTTATGTAACAGAAAAGGTACACCCACACAAGGAGGCAGCAAAATATGTAATTAAACATCGTCATGGCCACGTTGGAGCCATCGATTTCTGGCTCGCTGGAGTGTCTGATGTCCGATGTTTGTATAGAAAAGTAATTAAAACTGCGGCCTGTTCGGGACACGCGCCCAGTAATTAATTTCTGGCTCACGAATTACACTGAATTTATTTGGGCCAGCGGCGCGTGTGCGTCCACATTACGTAAGCTGTTTCTGCACGTTGGAATTCATGTGACGTCAGACAGGGCGCTAGCGCAGAAGGTGCTGGAGATGATTAACTTGTATTAATTGTTGAGACGAGGTAAAAACAATACAAGGCTGAATACCTACCAACTATCGGGTGCCTGACGCCTCACTCACAACACGAGATAGCTTTAGGTGCTTATGCGTGTGATATATCGAGACAGATACTGGGCGCCATGCAACATTTAGTTACAGTGAAATAAAGTATGTATAAAGAAAACAATGTTCGTGCGTCGAATAATTATATATCGATTCAAATATCCTCTTCTCAATCAATACTTCGGGCTCAAAATTATGCGTAAATATAAAATAATGACTTAACTAGGAATTACTTGATGTTTTCTGTTTTGAAAACCGTTGAACAATACTTTAAATTTGTTTAAATAAATTGGATATTTTAATGTTAATCTTAAGGTTTTGCAGAATCATCTCGTAAATTCTAATTATGACACTAATTACCCCAGTTTTAGCATATGACAATGTCCTTGACATACACAGCACAGGCAAAACGAGGATCAATATCGCAGTGATCCGAAAATTTGTAACTTCAAAGATCGATAGATTTGAATAAAATATTTTCAGTTTATCTAATTTATTTTCAATATATCAAAAATCACAAACATTTATTTATGAAAAAACGGTATTTTAGTAGAAATTATATATCATAGAATTATAGGAATTATATATTAGTAGAAATGTTGTATATTATAGAAATTATATATTAGTAGAAATGTTGTATATTATAGAAATTATATATTAGTAGAAATGTTTCGAATAGTCTCTTAACTTTATTAAAATATCTTTTTTTCTAAAGGAATAATTATTACAATGACATAGCGATATATATTATTATATATGAAGAAGATATATATTATTACGTTCATAATAAATATACTCATATAGTAACCTGCATTACAGCAGGTATAGCGAATTTTATGGTCTTTACGATCACAACTTTACCACTCAAACAAGAAAATCGCTAGCAATGACTGCGAGGTCGGCTTTATTCCCCACGCAATTTACAATGTAAAATTCAACAACAACAAAGAGCTGACATACTTCGTGCGCGCTCTTTCATGAGCAAACTTTAAAATCTTCTCCCGTGACTGATGTGAGATTAGCCGTGCTCTCTTTACACATCAACTGAATTTCGCAACTCTGTATTTTCTCCGTAATAATTAATATGAAATTTCGCAATAATTCCGCACTTTCTCTTTGAGGGCATCCGAGTCGCCGCACGGGTCGTATTCGGACCTCGCCTTAATCTCGAAACTTGTTATTTCGTATATGTTTTGTACTTGTTTATTACAGCGAATTAATTTTAATTGCACTATATGGGAGTAAATATTAAAAATAAAAGCATGTGGAAATGTTTTATGAAGTAACGCGGGTTTACGAAATAAATCGTTTTGGAAATTTTCTTTTGATAAAATGTCAATAATGATAATAATCGTTATGGATGTAATATGAAATGGTTTTTTTCATCACATCCACGTCACAATTAGAAGATGCAAATGTTTTCGTAATTTAAGTGAAAATAGATGTAAAACTGTTCATTGGTAAAAAGTTCTTTCGCATACTGTTAAAATCGACAGAGTGCGTGTCGTGCAAGCGCAGTGCGGGGTTCAGTACCTGTCTGTTACAATAAGCTGCTTACAAGCTGGTTTTTTGTTTTATACTATGAACCTTTCGAGTTCACGGTTTAACGGCTAATAACGTATAAACGGGCCCACATGAGACGCGTAATAAGATGTCATCATTTCATATTTCTATAATTTTACGTTATTTATAAGCTTACCTTTACAATCTGTTTTACAAACAATAACGTCACTAAGTAATTTCAATGGAGTTTGTACGAAACTTTGCTTTTACTTCTCTAGTACATTTTATAAGATAGTCGACTAATACTTATAATTTGTAAGCTTACTTAACTATTGATGGTTTTCCTTTTAATTTTGTCATAAATACTACTACAGTGCATTTTTCTACAAATCTAAGAATAACCATTTTACCTTCAGGAGATGTACAGTTTTGATAAAATGAAAACAAGTTTCCCCTACAAAATCATAGTTTTATTTTTCCCTTCATCTGGGTTAATAACCGTGGTCGCAAGCCCTATCTTACCTATGAGATAAAAATAAACTAATTAATAACAATAATTGCTATTAATTATTGTTATTTGACCTTTTTTACTTGTTAGTTAACCTTCCTTAGATCTAAAGTAAAATAAAACCTAATTCTTCGCTTGCTTCTGAGGCCTACTCTCACTGCCTGAAAAGTTGTAGTATAATTAGATAATTTAGTATATCTGTTTAATAATATATAGTATGACTGGTTGACTTAGACAGAAAAGAAAGATGGTTTATGTATAATCAATTATTGCGTGTGCCCATCACTAATTGTACCGAGAATAATGGATTACTATTCCAAAAGTTATGAAAGTTAGTAAATTGTATTAAATTAACATAATTTTATTTAAAAAGTTGTAGTCATGTATACACGATTGCAAAGTGCAACGTGATGCGTAAAGACGGTGTTTATATTCGGAATCTAAGACAAAATCCATATCCTTCGTTTACAATTATATGCAAAAACTTTTTCATCTCGTAGCTGTGTAATCGTTGTTGCCAACATGACTGTTATTCTTCCATGATTTTAGAAAAATACTATAAGTAATATAATTTACTAAAACTATTTCATAATGACAAAATTATGTATGGTTCAATAATAAAAACTGCATAAATTTTATTCATATTATAAACCGAAAATTTGTGAGAATAGATGGATATTTGTTACTGTATCACGCATAAAGCACTAATATTGATAT